>PVKB01004009.1:0-164973 GCA_004027205.1 Ctenodactylus gundi
CATGATCGGCCTGAACCGCAGAGCAAGACCCTGTCTGGAAAAAAATAAAACAGAAGCCCTCCTTTTATCAACTTCTGGAAATCCCCTGTGTCACCTGGATCGTCTTGGCTCTAGAAAGAATTGTTGATGTCCCCCAACAATGTGGGGGCCTCCAGCTAGTACAGAGAGAGAACCCCAACCACATGAGCCCAGCAGACACAGGTTCCCAGCGGGAAGACGGAAGAATTGTGAGGAGGAAGACAGAGCATTTGGAATCTCCGATGAAAGGGGGCAATCCCAGGAGGTCCCACCAGCAAAGGTGTCCCAGGAACTTGGTAGCAAACCCAGGTGGGCCCTGTGCCTCTTGACTGTGAACCTTAGAGAAACCTACTCACCTCTGCCGGGCTCTGGGGCAGAGGAGCCACCTAGGGGCTGCTGGCCCAGCGCCCTTCCTGCCGCCCCTCTGCAGGCTCGCCACTCCCCCCTCCCAAGGCTGCTTTCCTTTCTTTTCTGTGTTCTCCTCCTCCACCCTCCTGCCACCATCGCGGACTAAGAACAGGTCCTGACCACGGTCAGAAAATGGCAATATTTACAGCAGCACACCTTGATCAGTCACTAATTTTCACTGTTGTGAAAGTTTTAATTTAGAATTAAATAAATGGTTTTACATTGTTGTGAGTTTGGCCTTTGTGTCTGCATCATGGGAGATGAGTAGACCAGGAGTGGTGACTCTGATAGGACCCCTGGGAAGCCCTTGTGTGACCTTTGGTCATGTTCTTGCTGACAGGATGAAAGTCTTCAAACAGACATTGATAATTAAAGGTGAAAAGTATGGGCTGGAAGCCTTGCTTCCTTCACATGCAGCCTTGCCCAGGGTGTAACCTGTTTGACAGGCAGCCCCAGTCCTGACAAGTACACGGAATACCTGTGCTTGTAAGCAACAGGCTGCCATGACGGAGCTTAGCTTGTTCCCTGGTGGATTTAGGGGAGCCATGTGTTATTCAGTGTCAGGCCTCTCCATGGTCCTCAACTCAGTCTTCCCTGGAATAGGAGGTATAGCCCTTCCTGGATTTCCTCAGTAGCAGGGTGTGGTCCGAGATGGAAAATGTTGATGTCACAGACCTGGCCCAGCCTAACTGACACACCCCAGAGCTGCAGGTCATCCTCTAGAAAGAGCTCATTTCTTCTTAAGACTTTGACCTGAGGGTAAGCAGTTGTACAGTGTCAAGATTTAGTGAAGAATGCGGAGAAAGGGAACTTTAGGCTAAACTCATAAGCCCAGTAGCAACAGAATTTTTGTTTTCAGAGGGAAGCAAAAATGACGCAGGAGGCTGAAGTAGGATTGCCAAGAGTTCGAGAATAGCCGGGACAACAGAGCGGGACCCTGTACAGAAAAGGACAGTGAAGCCTCTCGTGTACCGAACACTCAGTCCTAATAACCATCAAATCAGGCTGGCCCTTTTGCATCTATACGCCTCTGCTCCCTCTAACCCACGTGAGTGTCACATGCCATTTGTGAATATTTTAATATGCATCTCAGAGATAAAAATAACCAAAGATGTGTTCATTTTCCTAAAAAAGTTAACCGTAAATGGGCATATTGCCACATGTGTGATTCCTGAGCTCAGATTGGCATGGGTAATCCCAGAACTCAGGGAGGCTGAGGCGTAAGGATGGCATGTTTGAGCCCAGAGTAGACAATATAGTGAGACCCTGCCTCAAAAATAAACAGAAAACATGCCGAGATGTAGCTCAGTACAAAGGCCTTGTATTCAATCCTCGCCACCAGAAAAATAAGTAACAATTTCTGAATAAACTTCATATCCAAGATGGGCCTGTCATCCCAGCATTCTGGAAAGCTGAGGAAAGAGGACTTGGAACTTCAGACTGGGCAATTTAGTAGCTTAGCAAGACCCTGTCTCAACTTAGGAACTTAGTGAGACCCTTTCCCAAAATTAAAACTGGATAACAGACTGTAGATACAACCCAGTGCTAAAGGTCCTGTCTGGCCAGCTTCTCAGTACCAAGTAAGTAAGCAGGCTGGGGATGAAGTTCAGTGTGGGGGTGTAAAGGCCCCTGACTCTATCCTCAGAACCACAAAAATAAACCTCATACCCAATAATTGAAATTTCCCTAATTGTCCCGTAACATTTTTAGTTACATTGTTTGAACTGAGATCCCAAGCAGCTCCAGAAGTAGCTATTGTCTCTCAAGTTCTTGAAGTTCTTTTTTCTTTACAGTAGTTTAAGGAAACCAGGTCATTTATCCTATTGGGTCCCACCACCTCAGTTTTGCTTTTTATGTCATCATAGTGTTATTTAACAAGCCTCTCTTAGCTGTGTTTTTCCCGTAAATACAACTTGGTTGTCAAAGTTAAATGCTTGTCAAATTGAAGTTTGATTTTTTTTTTCTCAAGACTAAAGTGATAATATAAACTTACTGCTGGCCTACAAACACAAGCCTGTAAATCCCAGTTAAAAATTTATGTATATACATGTGCATATGTGTGTGTGTGTGTGTGTGTGGCATCTTAGGCATATAATGTGTTCTCTTTGTGATGTTGCCTTTAATGATCACTCTAGAGCAGAATTGTTCAGTAGAACTTTCTGTAATGATAGAGATATTCCATATTGACACTATCCAACACAATAGCCATGTGGCAAGCAAGCCACCCAGACTAAGAAACTGAATTTTCCATGTATATTTCACATTTCATCTTTAGTTTTCTCCCTTCCTCCTTCCCTCCCTCCCTCAGGCAGGTCTTGCAATGTTCTAGAGTGACCTTGAGCTTGCAATGTAGCCTTGGCTGGCCTTCAACTTGTGATCCTCTTACTGAGGATTGAGTCCAGGGACTTCATGCTGAGCTACATCTCCAATACTATTTATTTATTTATTTAGAGATTTTTTTTTAAAAAAAAAGATTTTCACTCTGTAGTCCAGGCTAGTCCTGAATTCACTATGTAGGTAGCCCAGGCTGGCCTTGAACTAATAGTAATCCTACATCAGCCTCCCAAGTGCTAGGATTAACAGGTGTGTGCCACCATGCGTGGTTTATGTGGTGATGGAGAACTGAACTCAGGGGCTTGTGCTATTATACCTCCAGCCCTGAAGAATTGTCTTGGGCTTCATGTAAAACTATAGTTAAAGCAACTGGATTACCAAAAAAAAAAAAAAAAAAAAAAAAACACACATAATATTTTAAAGTTTATGAATTTGTGTTGGGTCACATTAAAAGCTGTCTTGGGCTGCAGGAGGCATGTAGGGCGCAGGTTTATTGTATACAAGTTATACGGAAATAATAACATTTTATATGAGGGACTTGAGGTACTGGGTTGAAACCCAGGGCCTTCACACGCTATGCTACATCCCAGCCCATTTTTATTTTTGATTTTGAGGCAGCTCCACGTTGCTAGGTTATACAGTCTGGGCTCAAATTTGCGGTCTTCCTGTCTTAGAACCCAGGGCCTTCACACGATGCTATATCCCCAGTATTTTTGTTGTGTTTGAGACAGGATCTCGCTTGGAGTCGAGACTGGTACAGGACTCACTATGTAGCCCAAGCCAGCCTTGAACTCACGACAGTCCTTAAACCTCCAGAGGGCTGAGATCATGAGCATACACCACCACCCCCATGTAAGTTTACCTGGTGCTGGTGAACAGAACCCAGGTCTTGCCCTTGCTGGGCAAGCACTTTAATCACCCCCAGCACCTGGTTTTGATTTTTGAGACAGGATCTTCCTAAATTGACCAGGCTGGGCTTGAATTTGGAATCCTCCTCCATCAGACTCAAAAGAGTATTGAGGTTACTGCCCTTCTTCCCCCGCACCCCCAGGCCTGGCCCATGCCATATTCTTGATTCCAAATTCTCTGCTGAAAAGAGTTTTCCACTAGCTATCAAGATAACTGAATTTCCGTCCAAGCTGTGCAGCTAAGGAGCACAACTATTTTGAGGGGAGAACTATTGTTGGGGGTAGGGGGGGCTCAGCTGTCCCCATCTGTGAAGTGGGGGAACTACACTAGATGGACACCGAGGGTCTTCGGTGTTAAGAATTTCGGATTTAGCTAGGCGTCGGGGCTCACACCTGTAATCCCAGCATTCGAACTCGAGAGGCTGAGGCAGGAGGATTGCCGTGAGTTCGAAGAAGACAACTTGGGCTACATAATGAGACCCTGTCTCCGAAGAGACCGAAGGGACAGAGACAGACCTCCGGCCCGCACAGAATTCCTTCTTCATCCTGAACAGCCAGGGAGGTTGTTGCGCACTCTAGAGGGCGCCCGAGATGCCACGGAGCCGGAAGCAGGGGCGGGATCGGGCCTCCGGGACGGGGCCTGGTGGGCGGGGCGGGGCGGGGCGGGGCGGGGCGGGGCGGGGCGGGGCGGGGCGGAGTAAGGCAGGCGGATGGCGCGCCAGGTGCGGTTTGATCCTCCCCGGGCGCCGTAGGCGGTGCTTTCCGCTTGAGCCCGAGGCGGAGGCACACCGCCCGAGGCTGCGGCGGGATCTCCGAAAGCTCCGCCAGCCCCCAACTCCTCATTTCCGCGCCCCGGGGACCATGGCCGCGCTGGCGGGTAAGGAAGGGGCTGTGCAGCCGGGTCCCGCCGCGACCTTCAAAGCCTGGAGCCGTGGCGCCCGAGTGAACCTGGCAGCCGCTTGCTGGCCTCGGGCGTTCAGATCCCTGTGGGCCAGGGAGCCTCGGGAGACGCTGCGGGGCGCGCCGCGCGCTTTTCCAGACCCGGAGGCCGCGGGGCGCTGGGGATTGTGGGCGGAGTGGAGGTGAGGTCCCCAAAAGGAGGGGATTCTGGCCGCTGGCGGCGCCTAGCTGTGTGGGGGGATCTGGGAAGTCCACATGCCGTTAAAACTTTTCCCAAGGAAATTGAGGGGCCTAGGGGACTTGGGGTGGGAATTTCGTGGAATATGAGAGTCTAGGACCCCTTAGAAAGTTCAGGACATCTAGGAGATTTCCCAGTTATCCCAGTTTTGCGGCTTTCTGTGGAAAACGGGGAGGAGGGTCTGGCTTTTCCTGTCAAGACCCAAGGGACCTCGGGTGTATCTTGGTGCCTGGGATATTTGGGTCCTGGAGCTTCTTGACCAGGGGCGGGGAGAGATGGGGCTCAGAGATCTCTCTGCTTTGGTCTCGCTCTGTAGCCTAGGCTGGTCCTGAACTCGTGGTAGCGTGGGGAAAGTAAGCCCCCAAGGGTTCCAGGTCTTCCTATGGGAGTTAAGTCTTTCGTGGGTCTGACGCTCTAGACCAGAGGAATGTGGCCAGACACCTGGGAGGGAGAGTTGTCCGAAGATGGAGGATAGTTTCAGAGTTGTGAGCTGATCCTGCAGTCCTCTTCCCCACGCATCGCGTCGCCCTGCAGCTTCATACCCTGTAGGCGTGTCCTTAGCCCCAGGACCCTTCTGTTCTGTTCCCCAGCCACCTGTGCGGGTGGCTTTGCCTCTGTGCCCACCAGGGCCGGCTTCCAAAGGCATACAAGGAGTGTCAAGAGAGAATTGTGTGGCCAGGAGGGAGCTGGACATCTGCCCCCGCTTCCTGGCTTTTGGTCTGTGGACAGTCACTTCCTTCATCCTGAATACAAGGACCAGGCCACCAGTGGGTCACTTCCTCACCATGGGAGCATGGGATTTTGTCCTAAGTAGTGATAATAGGCTTCTGGAGAAAGAGGAGCTAGGGGTGGAAATGCTTTCTGTCATTTCCTTTTTAACTTTTTAAAAAAATTTTTTTTAAAGGTTCCAGTGACTTTTTCTGAGTTGTTTTGTTTGTGCTGGGGATTGAGCCCAGGGCCTTTACACTGAGCTACATCCCTGGTCCATATTTATTTTTTGATTTTTGAGATAGGATCTTGTTAAGTCACTGAACTGCCCAGGCTGAACTGGAACTTGTTTGATCTTTCTGTCTCAGAGTCCCAGAGTACTGAGATTGCAGACCTGCGCCAAACGAGTTTGGCTAGATTTTTTTTTTCTTTCTTCCTTTTTTTAAAAAAAATTTTTTTGTTGGTACTGAGGATTGAATACAGGGCCTTTGCTTTGAGCAATATTCCAAGCCCTTTTGCCCTTTTTATGTTTTATTTTGAGACAGGATCTTGGTAACTCACTAGATTGGGAGTCTGAGGCAGAAGGATCGTAAATTCAAGCCCACCCTGGGCAAAGTGCTGGGTTTACAGGTGTGTGTCAGTTTTGCATTTTAATTCATCAACTGTTGTATACTACTGTGCCACCCATGTGTTCAACTGCTGAGGAGTAAGGTGGTGAACCGTGTTTAAAACAGACTCAGTCCTTTCCTGTAGTGATTTAGATTCCTGAGGAGCCTGGGAGGGGGTGGGATATGTGCAGGAAATTGAAAAAGGAGCCCAGCCTGAGCAGCTTTATTTATTTATTTATTTATTTATTTATTTATTTATTTATTTATTAGAGTAAGGGTCTCATTCTATAGCCCAGGCTGATCCTGAACTCCGTAGCCCAGGCTGGCCTTGGACTCATGGCAATCCTCTACCTCAGCTTCCCAATTGCTGGGATTACAGGCATGCACCACCACACCTTTATGTGGTGCTGAGGAATCGAACTCAGGGCCTTATGCTTGCAAGGTAAGTGCTTTAATCACTGTGCCATTCCTCCAGTCCCTATTTATTTGTTTATATTGAGACAGGGTATTGCTCTGTAGCCTAGCCTGGTCCTGAACTCTCTGGTGTACCCCAGGCTAGCCTTGGAGTCAGGACAAACTGCCGTCTCAGCCTCCTGAGTGCCGGGATTACAGGCTTGCACCACCATACCCACGTTTTATGTGGTGTGGGTACTTAGCATTTGCTAGGCAAGTGCTTTATCTGCTGAGCTGTTCCTCCAGCCCCCCATTTATTTATTTATTGAGACCAGTTCTAGCTTGGTAGACTAGGCTAGTCCTGTACTCACTGTGTAGTTGAAGCTGGCCTCAGACTCAGCTACTGGAGTGCTAAGATTACAGCTCTGTACCACCAAAACTTTCTCATTTTCATGTGGTGTTGGGGAATTGAATCCAGGCTTTGCACCTGAGAGGCAAGCTCTCTAACCGCTGAGCTACATCCCCAGACCTCAGCCTGAGCAATTCAGTGATTTAACAAAAACTTGTCTCAAAAAAAAATTTTTTTTAAGGGCTGGGACTATTAGGATGTAGCTCAGTTTGAAGGTCCTAGGTTCAATCCTTAGTACCTCCAAAAAGAAAGAAGAAAAAGGAAGAAATGCCTTGAGGTAGGAAGGCACGTGTTGCCTCTGAGAGCTGAGAGAAGTCCAAAATTACCTTTTTGTTTGTTTCCTAGTGCTGTTGATCAGACTCAGGGCCTTGTGCGTACTAGGCAAGCGCTACACTACTGAGCTGCATCTTGAGCCTCTTTTTCTGAGATCAGTCAGATGAAATCAAGAGCGTTCAAATGGTACGGCCGTAGACCACAGACAACAGACTTTATTTTATTTTTTAATTTTTATTTTTTTTGAGACAGGATCTTGCTCTGTAGTCCAGGTTGGTCCTGAACTTACTGTGGAGTCCAGACTGGCCTTGGACTCACAGCAGTCCTCCTGCCTCAGCCTCCTGATTGCTGGGATTACAGGCATGCACCACCACACCTGGCTTATGTGTTGCTGGGGAATCAGACACAGATAATTTAACTGCTGAGCCATTCCTCCAGCCCCCACAGACTCATTTTAAAAATACTTTTAAAAAAGAAAGTGGAGTCTTGTGTTGCCCAGGATGGCCCTGACTCCCGGGCACAAGTTACCCTCCTGTCTCAAGTGCTCTGCCATTGAACTGCATCCTTAACCCTTAAGTGCCTTTTTTGGGGTGAAAAGACAAAGGTCCAGAAATGACGTGTCCGTGGGCAAGCCAGGCCCGGTGGCACGGGCCTGTAATCCTAGGCCCCTGGGAGGGTGAAGCAGGAGGATTCCATATTCAAGCCCAGCCTAGGCAACTCAGCCACTTAATGAGACCTTGTCTCAAAAATCACAGCTGAAAAATGGGCTTAGCTTATTTTGAAAGCCGTGGGTTTGATCACCAGTAGCACTCACATGGTTCCATGGTCACATAAGTAGTTGTCAGAGTTCATATATTCCAACTTAAAATTCAGTGCTTCATCTCTGTATCACAGAAAGCAAAAGGAGATTGCTTGGTTTGTCAGAGGAGGAAGTGAGACTTAAAACTTTTACTTGTTATTCTGTTTAAACTATGTTCCAGGATACCTCAGATTTCCCTTGTGTAACAGGACAATCAACAACAGAGAAATCAAATATTTACTGAGCACCTGTGATGCCTAGGAGACTGGCTAGATAAAGCTTTACCTATTATTATAAATTTCATCACACGGCAGAGCCAAGAAAGACTTTTAAGATAGTCTGGGTCTCCAGCCCAAATTTATTTATCTATTTATATTTATTCAAAGTAAATGCTTTTGAGAGAAATGAAGTAAAATTTTAAAATAGGAGCAGTGGGTCGGTTGTACTTCACATTTTTTTCCTTTCTTTTCTTTTTTTCTTCTTCTTTTTTTTTTTTTGAGACAGGGTCGTGTTCTATAGCCCAGGTTGTCCCGAACTCACTATGTAGCCCAGGCTGGCCTTGGTCTCAGGATAATCTGCCTGCCTCAGCCTCCCAAGCACTGGGATTACAGGTATACGCCATCACACCCACTTTTATGTGGTGCTGGGGAATTGAACTCAGGGCCTTGTGCTTGCAAGGCAAGCACTTTAACCTCTGTGTCATTCCTTCAGCTCCTATATTTGACATGTTTGAAAAATGGTAAGGTGTCCAGGATGGTTACCAGTTTCAGTCTGGAAATAATGTGTGAGTGTGTATGTGTGAGTTTTGTTTTGGGCAGTAGGAGATGAACTCAGGGCATTTTGCATGCTAAGTACATACTGTACCATTGTGTTATATATCCACCCCAGGGAATAATTATTGGAGGAGGTACTATTTGAGAAATACTAGGTTAATAAAAAGTAGGAGGGATGATAACAATGAAAGAAACTGAGAGTAGGTAGAAAGGTAGGTGCGCTGTGTGCGGTAGAGGCAGGATCGAGAGTTGGGGGGTCAGAGGAAGGAGAGCAAGCCGAGAGGGCAGGTGAACTCATTGTGGGAGGTTTAGTTTTTGATTGTTTTGTTTTATTTTATTTTATTTTATTTTATTTTATTTTATTTTTTGAGGCAAGGTCTCACTCAGTAATCCACAGTGAACCTGAACTCATTATATAGTCCAGGCTGGTCTGGAACTCACAGCAGTCCTCCTGCCTCAGCCTCCCGAGTGCTGGAATTACAGGCATGCACTCCTGCCTGGTTTAGGTGGTGCTGGGGAGTCAAACTTAGGGCCTTGCACTTGCTAGGCAAGGGCTTTAACCACTGAGCAGTGCCTCCAGCCCTGTGGGAGGTTTAATGCAAGGCTGAGGATTGTAGAATTTTCTAGTCTGCGGTTGGCACCAAAGGCTCAGAATCAGGAATAATAATATGTGCAGAGGGCACCAGCCTAGACTTAGGTGCAGTCAATCTTGAGATGAGGCATTAGTGGTAGGAATGAAGAACACAGCACTGACTCGTAGGAGATGCCTTTTTTTTTGGAGATAGTGTCTTGTTATGTAGTTCAGGCTGGTCCTGAACTCACTCTCTGTGCTCCCAGGCTGGTCTTAGACATACAACAATACCCCTGCCTCAGCCTTCTGAGTGCTGGGATTATAGGTGTGCGCCACCATGCCTGGCTTGTGTGGTGCTAGGAATAGAACCCAGGACCTTGTGCCCCGCCCCAGGAGATACCTGGTGACATGAGCAGGGCACAGCGACTTGGATGTCATTGGGAATGGGGTGGAGGGACTAGAGTCGGATCCAGGAGAACCACAAAGTTTCAGAGCTCAGTAACAACTGTTCAAGGGGGCTGTCTTCGGCTTCCCACATTTGTGCCGGGTTTTCTGTATTTTATGGAGTCTGAGCTGATTCCCAGATCATGGCTGCTTTTTGTTCAGTGCATCCTAAAAGTGGCAAGGGTTCAAGGGCATTCAGGGAGCCCTGAGGCTTACAGGCATCATGTTGGCATTTCACCGAGAGGACCTAAAGCTGTAACAATCTCATACAAGTTGTTCTTTTACCTTTATGTAGTACCAGTAATTAGACTCTTAATCAACTTATATCCAATAGTACCTACAGCAGGAACCATTGCCTGCTTCCATTAAAGTATTCCTTCAGGCTGGGCATGGTGGTACGTGTGTGTAATACCAGCAGGTAGGAGGCCTAGGCAAGAGGTTCACAAGTTTGAGCCCAGCCTGGGCAACTTAGAAAGATCCTGTCTCAAAATAAAAATAAAAATGAGCTGAGGATATACTTCCCTGTGAAAGCCCTGAGTTTGATCCTTCATACCACAAAAGTAAAGCTATTTGTCTGTCTGTCTGTCTGTCTGTCTGTCTGTCTGTCTCTCTCTCTCTCTATCTATCTATCTATCTGTATTTGCTTTTTTGAGACAGGGTCTCACTCTGTAGTCCAGCGAGGTCCTGAACTCACTGTTAGCCTAGGCTGGCCTCAAATTCACACCAATCCTCCTGCCTTAGCTGCCTCAGTACTGAGATTACAGGTGTGTACCTCCACACTTGGCTAATCTTTATGTGGTACTGGGAAATGAACCCACAGCCTTGTGCCTGTTAGGCAAGTACTTTAACCACTAAGCTATACCCTGAGCCCAGTAAATAAAAAATTTAAAAAAATAATAAAAATGAGCTGGAACTGTACTTCAGTGTGAAGGCCCTGGGCTCAATTCCCAATACCACAAAAAATAAAAATACAAAGGGTGGGGCTGTAGCTCAGGGATGTGGCCCCATGTTTGATCCACAGACACACACACTCTCTCTCTCTCCCTCTCCCTCTCTCTCTCTCTCGCTCTCTCTCTCTCTGACTTCATGAGCCTTCACCATATGGCTATATTTCGTGAGGTTTTTTTTGCCTTCAATGTGTTGATTGGAAAGAAAGTCTAAGGTAGTAACAGACTCAGGCTTTGGAATCTAACCCTGCTATTCCTTTTCTCGGGAGAGTTTTGTATTCAGTTAATTCATACCTGGCTAGTGCTTGGGACACTTTCACAAGGTAAGGATTCAGAGAAGTTTGTCACTGGCAAGTGGAGAACTGGTATGCAAGAATAAGTGAATTGAGTAACCAGTTCTCTGATACAGAGACTTTGTGCAGACCTTCCCCTAGATAAGAAAATGCCTACTCATTCACAGCAAAGTTAAGCTTAGGGTTAGAAAGGAGAGCCTGGAAGCCGCAGGAACTGTGTTGTCTGTTCGGTGTGTGCCATGGCTGTGTAGAGCTTGCCCTTCCCTCTCAGCACATGCCTGTACCTCTCTGACTTGTTACCTCTCCATGTCCTTGTCCTTCATGCCCACGAGGCCTTACCAAGAGTCCCAGTGGTTCCTGCCCAAGTCTGTGCTTGCTCACAGGCACATAGAATAAGTTTGTTGGATTTGTTTTGAGAACATCTCCTTAAAGATTTTAGAAGTTAATCTGTTCAGGTCAACTTTTCCCTTGGCTAACCTTCTGAACATGTGTATGTAGGAAGGAAGGGAAATAGCCTGCAGATGGGTTCAACCAGGTGCCAGGTACTGCAGGAGATTGTTTTCACATCTATTGTGTTACTTATTTTAATCTGTTGAGTAATCACATAGAGTCAGTGGTATTAGCCTCTTTTTAAAGGTTAGGAGACAAGCTTATAGAAGAGTAAATATTTTTTTCCTTGAGGTACTAGGGATTGGACCCAAGGTCTTGCACAAGTCAGGCAAGGGTTGTACCACTGAGCTACCTCCCCAGGCTTTATTTTTTATTTTAAGACAGGGCCTTGCTAAGTTGCCTGGGCTGGCCACAAACCTGCAGTCCTTCTGCTTCAGTCTCCTAAGAGCTGGAACTAATGGTCAGTCCCCACATATTATACCCACGGACATGGAGCCAAACGGGTTTTTCGTTCATTTGTTTGTAGTGCTAGAGATTGAACCTAGGGCCTTTGCACTGAACTACGTGCCCAGCCCGTTTTATTTCTTGAGACTGGTCTTGCTAAATCGCTAAGTTGTCCAGGTGGTTGTCCAAACTTGTGATCCTCCTGCCTCAACCTCCCAGAGTACTGGGATTACGTGTGTGTGGCACCATGCCTGGCTGGAGCCAGGTTTCAAGTGCAGCTCTTAACTCCAGCTCTTTTGCTTGATTCTTCCCCATTTTCCCTGAGAAACAAAATAAAGAAGATAGCAAAAATAAAATTGTTGTCGTTGTGATTGTCACCATTTTCCTCATCCTTCTTTTTTTTCTTTTCTCTTTTTTTTTTATGGGGGGGGGTGGTGGGCAGGGACTTGCTCTGTAGCCCAGGCTGGTCCTAAACTTGCTGTGCAGCCTGGGCTGGCCATGGACTCATGGCAATCCTCCTGCCTCAGCCTCCCAATTGTTGGCGTCACAGGCGTGTGCCACGATACACAGCTTCATATGGTCCTAGGGAATTGAGCTCAGGGCTTTGTGCTTGCTAGGCAAGCACTTTATCCGCTGAGCCATTCCTCCTGCCCCTTCCTTTTTCTTTTTTTCTTTTTTTTTTTCTTTTTTTGGTGGTCCTGAAGGTGGAACACAGGCCCTTCACATAGCTACATTCCTAGCTTGTTTTTTTTTTTTGTTTGTTTGTTTGTTTCAAGACAGCATCTCACTATGTCACTAGGTTGTCTAGGATGGACCTGAACGTGTGATCCTCCCGCTTCTGCTGCCGAGAGTGCTGGGATTACAGGCCTGTACCACCCAGCCAGGTGAAAAAAACTGAAACTTTCACAGATGTCCAGGTTTATCTTGAAAAATGAGAGGCCCCCGGTTCAATATCGCAGATTCTCGGCTGGAATGACTCCCTGGATCCCCCTTTTAAAAAGAAGAGTATGAAATTCAGAAGCTCCTTCAGTCCTATTTCCTGAGACACCCCCTTTAGTAATTAATGTCTGGTGAGTTAGTGAGGAGGAAAACCCGTGGGGAATCGGGAGAGTGTGGAGAGGAATGTTAATCATTACTGTTAGTCCTGTAGGTAGCCACTTCATTACAGTGTGATCTTTTTCTTTTGGCTGTTCCCCAAAGCTCTGCCCTGCCCTTCTGCTTCCTGCTTTGTTCCAGAACACGTGGGATTTATGTCCCTGGCCTGCCAGTTCCCAGGGGGCCCGGTGGTTACCACACTCTTTTTATGCTGCACTCAACTGGCATGAACTGAACTGGTTTTGTTCCTGGTTCCCATTGTCTGGTGGAACACGAGAAGCTTCAAAGATTTTTCTCAATTGAAAGGCTAGGATGCTATATGTGTTGGTTTAGGGTCTCTTGAGCTCTCGGTACTTGGAAATTTCTCACTGCTTTGAAGCTTGAAACGGACTAGTTTGTAGAAACCCAGCTTAGACCAAGTTTAAGGTGAGCATTCAGCACTGGCTTCAAGCTGGATACCAGGCCCCAGAGTAACTGGGTGCTTGCTCTCTCTCTCGCTCTCTCTCTCACTCTCTCTCTCTGTCTTTCTCTTTCTCTCACTCACTCACTGAGGATTGTGCACAGGGCCTTCACACATAGCTACATTCCCTTGTCCCTTTTTCCTTTATTTATTTATTTTTTTTTTCTATGTTTGCTTTTGAGACAGGGTCTCACTAAGTTGCCTGGGCTAGGCTTGAACTTGTGATCCTCCGGTCTCAGCCTCTGCGAGTGCTGGGGTTACAGGCTTGCGCCACAAGGTCTGGCTACTTGTGGTCTCGAGCTTGTCTCAGCTTGTCTAAAGCTGTATAAGGTAGTAAAAACGTTAGTGAACTCAGGCTGTAGACCAGCACACAGAGGACCCTTCGCCTGCTTTACAACAGGACTGGATGTTGCTGGAGGCATTCCTTCCTATCGCCTTTCTTTCCTGAAATATGAATCCTAGGGACATGTTCAGGAATGTGCCTGCAGAGTGCCCTCCCCAATGATTATGTCTAAGCCTCACAAATAAAGAGGCTACCCCCTTTTTGTTCTGGGAGGCATGAAATCAGAAAAGTGGCCTCCTTTGCAGGTAATAACCTCTACTCTTGGGGCGCTGCACTTAATAGAAAATGAACCAGTTGTGTCTAGTTCCAAAAATGCATCTGGTGGCTGGAGGAATGGCACAGAGGTTAAAGCGCTTGCCTTGCAAGCTCAAGGCCCTGGGTTTGATTCCCCAGCACCATATAAAGCTGGGCATGGTGGTGCACGCCTGTAATCCCAGCACTCAGGAAGCTGAGGCAGGCGGATTGTCCTGAGTCCAAGACCAGCCTGGGCTACACCGGTGAGTTCAGGACTAGCCTGACTTATAGAGCAAGACCACATCTCAAAAAAAAAAAAAAAAAAAAAGAAAGAAAAAAAAAGCATCTGGCTGTTATTCTTGGGGAATGGTACGAGTGCCTATGGAACCGGCTCTCCTGACTTTGTGACGTTTAGGCAGTTCTCTTACCCACTTCCTTCTCTGCCTTTTTTTTTTTTGGGGGGGGGGGGGTGCAACCCAGGATCTTTACACTATGCTATGTTCCCAGCCTGTTTTTTGAGTTTGATTTTTTTTTTCTGGGGGCAGGAGTGGGGGACAGGGTCTTACTTTGTAGTCCAGGCTAGTCCTGAACTTACTATGGAGTCCAGGCTGACCTCAAACTAATTATAGGCGTATGCTACCATGCCTGGCTTATGTGGTGCTGGGGAATTGAACCCAGGGTTTTGAGCTTTCTAAGCAGGTACTTTAACTGCTGAGCTATTCCTCCAGCCCCTGGTTTGGATTTTTGAAGCAGGGTCTCACTGAGTTGCCCAGGCTAGGCTTGAAGTCTTCTTGCCACAGCTTCCCCGAGTGCTGGGATTACAGGCTCTACCAGGGCTGCCTTCCAAGCTCTTTTTGTTCTTCAGAAAAGGGAAGTGGTTGACTTTGATCATTTTAAAAGTTGTCCAGCCTTATCAGCCTGATACCATCACAATTGCTTGATGTCATATCGCCAGTTTGTAAGTGGGGAGACAGAAGCACACACGAGGTGAATACAGTCCAACTTTGGTAATCAGCTTCTTTGAAACGTCTCAAATTTGGTGTATGTTCTGATGTGGGAATTTTGTTATTTGTTCGCTACTTGATACTCAAATTAGAACTCACTCGTCAGTGTCACAACTTGCTACCCTTCCTAGCCAAAAAACGTGGTACCTGTCATTTTTTGGTACTCGTGCATCCAGGAACCAGTCAGTGACTAGCACTGAGGTACTGCTATGTATTCTACACCAAGATTCAAAAGATCCTGAAGGTGATAACTTTCTAATGAACTGTTTGCTGTAGTTCTCACTTTGTGTTAGACATAACTACTTTTTTTTTTGTAGTACTAGAAATCAAGCTCAGGAACTTCACATTGAACTATATCCCTAGCCTATTTTTATTTTGGGTTTTAAGACTAAGTTGGAAAATTGCCCAGGCGGGGCTTGAACTTGGAATCCCCCTGCCTCAGCCTCCCAGAGTGGTGGGATTACAGGCTTGTGCCACTGGGCCTGGATCATTACCACTTCTTTAAAGCAATGAATTTTGATAATAAGTGCAGGCACAGTTTTCTGCTCATTGAACACCTGAGAGGGACCCCTTACTCTGTGAAGCTGCTGTGGACATGGACTTACTCCAGCTCCCTCTCTGGACTCTTGACAACCAGCAGCTACTGTTGATAAGTCTGCAGATACGCGAGGTTGGCGCTGTGAAGGGAAAGTGTGAACACGTTGCTGCCGTGTTTTCCTAGGGAAATAACTTCCAAGGCAGACTACACTCCGGACTGGGCTTCATGGGAGTCCCCAAGACTTCACACTATTACATTTCTCTTCTATTTTCCTTGCAGAGGTCTGTAAAGAGAGTTCATTTGCAGGATTAAAAGGGGAGTAAGAGGCTAAGAGTGTTCTCTTGAGAAGGGTCTGGGATGGGAGGTCGAGGGCTCTCCGTGAATATCGTTGGTACTTGATAATAGAATAGCGGTGTCAGTGCATAGCAGAAGCTCGGGCCAGGTTTATCCACATGGGACTACCCATAGGGGATCGTTTCGGGAACCAGGACATTTATTCCAGTAGAATCGTCCCTATTGACCTTGGAGCTTATTTTTTGATTTATTTTTATGGTTGGCAATTGACTACAGCTTTTCAGTTATGTTTGGCACCAGAAGAATATCTGTTCTCAACCCGGATTCTGTGAGGCCCTGAAGATGAGATGGTTAAGGTGCAGTTTTTTTGCCCCTTAGAGCTGGGAGTGAGGAGTAGGAGGAGAGCTGAGAGGGCGCCCAGTGAACTGTCAGGAGAGAACAAGTGAGCCGACCTGTAATCCCAGTGCTCGGGAAGGCTGAGGCATGAAGGTCCCAATTTGAGCCCAGCCTGGCCAGTTGAGTGATATAGTGATCTCAGATCAAAACTAAAAATTGGGCTGGAGGTCAGTGCAAAGGTCTTACGTTGGATCCCCAGTACCAGGAGAAAACAGATTATTCAACATGAAACAAGCATTGCCTGCTGCTGGGGACCATCAAGGAAGCAGTCTGGAGAAGAGATGGAGAAAGTGTCCTAAGTGCGCCAAATAGATGGAGGTGTGGGTCATGCCTGCGTGCAGACACACGAGTGTGCGGCATCGCCATTCAGGGACTCAGTGGAACTGGAGTATCTTGTGAAAGCCATTTAGTCCTTCAGGAAATGATTATGTAGGGGGCCGGCGTGGGGTGCAGCTCTGATGAGAGTGCTTGCCGAAGGAAGCACGAGGCCTGGGGTTCCATCCCTCAGCATCATGGACTAGCTGAGCTTGGTGGTGCACGCCTCTAATTCCAAGGAGGCTGAGGCAGGTGCATTAATGTGAAAAAGAAAAGATTATATAGTAAGGCAGGGGCAGAGTTAGTTCCCCTCATTGTTTTGAGGTAATAGTGCTAACTTTCAGGAGTAAGTTCTTTTTCTTTTCTGCTTTTGATCCAATTAGTTCTCTCTCTCATTCTCTCTTTAACTTATTTATATATTTTTGAGACAAGGTCTCATTCTATAGTCGAGGTTGGTCCTGAACTCACTCTGTAGCCCAGGCTGTCCGCAGACTTACAGCAACCCTCTTCAGCCTCCTGAGTTTTGGGATTACAGTCATGCACCACCATATCCAGCTTATGTGGTGCTGGGAAATTGAACCCAGGGCCTTGTACTTGGTAGACAAGTGCTTTAACCCCTGAGCTACATCCCAGCCCTGCTGCAGTTAATGTCTGTTTATCCTGTATACTCTTGCCCTATCCCTGTTTGCTTGTTTGTTCCTTTCTTATTTTTTTTCCTTTCATTCATTTGTCTTTTAGTTCTGGGGAACAAGCTGTATCCTCAGCCCATTTTTTAGTTCTGATTTTGGGCCAAGGTCTTGCTAAATTGTCTTGGCTGAGCTTGAATTTGGTATCCTCCTGCCTCAGTCTCCCGGTGTTAGGATTATATGCCTGTCCCACTGGACCCAACTCTTATCCCTGTTTTTCTTTTTCTCTTCCTCCTCCTCCTCCTCCTCCTTCTTTGAGACTGGATTCTGCTGTGTAGTTCGGGCTAGTCTTAGGCTGGCCTTAGACTCAAACATAGTAATCCCCCTGACTCAGCCTCCTGAGTGCTGGGATTACAGGAATGCCCCAACAGACCTGGTTTATAGAGTGCTGGGGAATAGAACCCAGGGCCTTGTGCTTGCTAAGCAAGTGCTCTAACTGCAGAGCTACACCCCTAGCCCCAGCCCTGTTTTTCTAGTTATGAATCTGATCTCCTTCATACCATCTGCTCCAGCTGTAATTATGTTATTAATATTTGTTCTGTGCCTAATCTTTCTCGTTTGCTGCTCTTTCCCTAACCAAGTGTTACATGCGTAGTTGGCATGCAATAAATATTTGCCAAAAGAATGACTGAACGTGTCCATTGAATTTAGCAATAAGCAGTCACTATTGACCTCAGTGAGACAGTTTCAGAGAAATGGCGGGGGTGGAGCCAGATTGCAGCGTGTTGTGCAGCAGAGGGGAAATGAGGAAACGAGATGATGCCAGGTAGACAGCCTTTTCATAGATGCGTCTGTGAAGGAGAGAACCAAAGGCAGTGACTGGAGGAAGCAGGGCCGGGAGTTGGTGTTGACAGGAGGGCGGTTGTGATCGTTGAAAGTTGCGTCTTCTGTCGTGGGGTAGGATGGAGTCAAGAACAAGAGCGCTGTGTGTGGGCGTCTAGCCTTTGTTCTGTAGACATGGGGGGTGTGACCACAGCCGGCACAGCTTGGAGCTCAAGCCAGCTCAGCTTGTACAGTACACGTGGAAAGACGCCAGGGACCTAACCTCACCTGAAGATCAAGGGAAGGACTGGAGAGACGCTGGAAGGCAGAAGCAGGTGGCTGTGAAGGGTCTTGACTGTGTGCCTTGTGCTTTACACGGAGCAAGTGCTAAAATAAGTATTGATCAAATGGTTTTGAGGTCTTTTAAGATTTGAGAAAACAGGGCAGGCTCTCGAGGGTGTGGAAATGCATTATCTCAAATATCTTCAAAGTGGCAAGTCCTGATCTTTGAATTTTGGGAACAGTGGGAGTCATTCAGAGCCAAGGTACTGAGTTGCTTAGTGGGTGGTCAGATTAGATACTTCCTTATGGGTTAAAAAAATAAAAATAAGAAATAAGGTGTGACTCTAAAATGTCATGAGGTTGTCTGGGTGCAGAGCTCATAACTGACCCTGAAAGGCTTTCTACATAATGTTCCAAAAATGTTTCTAGCAGAGCTTGGAAGATTCCTTTGGATGGCCTGTGTTCATTAAAAATCTTTTTGGGGCTGGGGGTGGAATTTGGCAGTAGAGCACTTACCTGACTTGTCTAGCATGTGTGAGTAGACCCTGGGCTTCATCCCCAGGACCACAAAAACACTCACAAAACCCTTTCACTAATTCATTGTTTTTTTTTTTTTAATTTGTTCATTTATTTTTTGTGGTAGTCGGGATGGAAGCCAGGACTTTCATACAGAGCTACATCCCAGCCTACTTTTTTATTTTTGATTTTGAAATAGGGTCTCACTAAGTCACTGAATTGCTCAGGCTAGACTGAAACTTGTGATCCTCCTGCCTCAACCTCCCAAAGTACTAGGATTACAAGGCCACCAGACTTGGCTCCCAGCCTTTTTTAAAAAATATGAGACAAAAAACTTTTTTTTTTTTTTGAGACAGGGCCTCACTCTGTAGTCCAGGCTGATCTTGAACTCACTGTGTAGCCCTCGAACTCATGGCAGAACTCCCATCTCAGCCTCCCAAGTGCTGGGGTTATAGGACTGCGCCACCATGCCCAGTTCAATAGACAAAAACCTTAGTAAGTTGCTGAGCTGCCCAGGCTGAGCCTTAACTCGCAGTCCCCTCGCCTTGGCCTACCAGAGGGCTGGGTGTATAGGCCTGTGCCACCCTGGCTAACTTGGAATCTTTTAGAATGATGGTTCACTCCCTAACTGCTGCCATTCTGATCCCCAACTTCCCCACCCCTTTTCTGTGATACTGGAGATTAAACCCGTGAGCTTTATACCGAGCTACATTCCCAGCCCTTTTTTCTCTTGTTTTGTTTTGAGGCAGAGTCTTACCAAGTTGCTAAATTGCCCAAATTGGGTAATCCTCCTGCCCCAGCCTCCCAGACTGTTAATATTACAGGCATGTACCACCACACCTGGTTCATTTTTAATTTTGATTTTTGAGATCGTCTTGCCTATATTGTTTAGGTAAACTGCTAAATTGCCTAGATGGAGCTTAAATTTGTGGTCCTCCTGCCTCACCATCCCAGCGTGCTAAGATTATAGGCCTCTAACACCAGACTCAGCAAAAAAGTCTCCTCTTTAGAGTCTGGGAGTTTTAGATTCAGAAGAATGATGGTCATATTTCTCATTTACACTAGCAGAGAGAGGAGGGTATTTATGTATTTCGCTAGTTACTGAGTCAGGGTCCCTCCAGTAGTTCAGGCTTGTCTTGAACTCACTGGCGGTCCTCCTGTCTCAGCCTCCTGAGTGCTGGGATTACAGGCATGAGCACCTGGTTTATGTGATGCTGGGGAATCAAGCCCAGGACCTTGCACTTGCTAGGCGAGCCCTTTAACTGCTGGCCCCCAGGCCAGGAGTGGGTTTTCAATTCTGCTACCTTGTTTAACTATTCTCTAGGATACGAGGAGGTCGAGAATCTGTACACTGGCTGCCCACAAATGGTGCTGAGCAATTCTGAAGTGCCCCGAGCCATGCTTTGTCTATTCATGGCCCCTGTGCCTGTGAAGCGGAGTTCAGTGACTGTCGCTTTGCCTGTGGTGGTCTGGAGTTACCCAGAGGGAACAAAGCTGCATACAGAGTGCACAAGGGAGTCTTGTAACAACTTTGTCCCTCTTTCTAGGACTGAGTAAGGTACCACAGCTTGATCTCAGCTGCCGGCATTATTTCAAGAAGTTGGCATCTGGGCCACACCAAAGGAATTGTTTTCTGTTTAGAGGGGACATGGACCTCCCTTGCTCCTAGAGGGCCCAGGCTGACCCTTGGCTTTTGTCCGTGCTGGTCTCTCAGCCCTCACGGCTCTGGAACGTCCGTTCTCAGCCTTGGGTGGATCGTCCCCATCTTCAAGCCTCAACTCAGGGTTTGCTTCCTCCGCAGAGGTTTTCCTGCCCCTCGTTGGTGGCATAGGAAGTGCCGAGGTTTTTGAACGAGCCAGATCTGAGTTCGAATTCCTTATCAGTCCGGGGGTCTCCCACCTCTCTCCCCTCCTCCAAAGCATCAATTTTCCCTTAAACCACCTCAAGGGAGTATGATAATATTTGCACATGGGATTGTTTTGAGAATTGAGGACTGGGTCTGTGGCAGCACCTAGCACAATGAAGAAGCATTCATTAAATGTTTCTTTTCCTCTTTATACCTGTAAGTTTCCTTTTACTGAATTAAATTATTACTTCCAGCAGGGTGGTGGTGTTGCAAGCTCTGAGGGGGGGCTGAGGCAGGAGGATTGCAAGTTCAAGTCCCCCCTGGGCAACTTCTTGAGATTCTGTCTCAAGTTAAAAAAATAAACAAGGGCTGAGAATGTAGCTCAGTGGAAAAGCACCTGTGAGCCTGATCCCTCGTGTGGCTGAATGAATAAAATAGGACTTCTACCTGTGAGATAGTGTCCACGTGAAAAACTGCGATGTAAACACCCCTTGTATTCTCCCTTGGCTTCCCGGCCCCCGATTCCTCTGTCCTGCGATGCCCTGTGCAGCTGTTCCCCACCAGACTCTTGTTGCCATTATCAGTGACCCATACAGAAAGTGTGGCCTGAAATAAACCTTTCCTCCCTTAAATTGTGGCTGTCGGGTGTTGTGTCCCAGCCTAAGTTGACTGAGACAGCATCATGAGACACCAGGCTGGATCACTAGCAGCCCCTTTCCCTCCACCAAAATAGAGCTGTGGTGCAGCGCTGGAGGAACAGCACAGTGGTTAGAGCACTTACCTAGAAAGCACGAGGCTCTGAGTTCAGTTCCCCAGCACCACATAAATGGGACTTGGTGACACATGCTTGTAATCCTAGTGCTCAGGAGGCTGAAGGCCGGAAGATGGCTGTGAGTTCAAGGTCAACCTGAGCTACACAGTAAGCTCAGGACCAGTCTGAACTGCAAAGCGAGACTCTGTCTCAAAAAAAATCAAAAAACAAAACTTTCTTTTCCAGTGGACTTGCGTCACCTTGAGGAGTATCCAGCAGCCTCCAGTGTATGGGTTTTTTGTTTTTTTGTTTTTTGTTTTTTTTGAGTCACAGTCTCATTCTGTAGTTCGGGCTGACCTCAGACTCACAGCAGGCCTCGTGCCTCAGTCCCCTGAGTGCTGGGATTACAGGCGTGCCCCACCATGCTCAGTTTGGCTAGAGCTATTATTTAGAGGACCAGTGATGTTGGTTGAGTGAGCTTTGGACTAGGTGGTGTGAAATCTAAGAAACAGTCAAAGGTAGTAACACATCTAACCCAGAGATGAGAAGTTGCTGGGAATATCTGGGAGCAGTTAGCAGTTAGAGGCCGACATTGAAAAGACAACCTTCTTGTCTTCTGCTTGGAGCTTGGTACAAAGGCTAAAGGTTCTCGGAGTAAAGCTGGTTTTTCCAGTAAGAAAAAAGAGCAATCCAAGTTGTTTTTAAAAGTGAGAGAGCGAGCGGTGGTAATAATTCTGGCTACTTGGGAAGCTGAGGTAGGAAGATCCTGAGTTTAAGGCCTGTCTAAAGTAAATAAATGAAACAAAGTAAATAAATTAAAGACTTTTTTGTGACAGGGTCTTACTCTGTTGGCGCCATCTAGTCCTGAACTCATGTAGCCCAGGTTGGCCTTGTATTCATAGCAATCCTCCTGCCTGAGCCTACCAAATGCCTACCAAGCCCAGGTGTGCACCACCACGCCCAGCTTATGTGTACTGGGGAATCAAGTCCAGAATCTTGAGCTTGCTAGGCAAGTGCTTTAACCACTGGGCTATTCCTCCTGCTTCAGCCTCCCAAAGTGCTAGGCTGTAGTTACTGGTCTGTACTAGACTACGCTTGAGTCTATGAATTCCCTGTCCATAGAGAGATGTGCTGAGGTTGCCAAGTGCTTACCAAAGAGACTGTGGAAACAAACAGGGGGGAAAAAAAAAAAACAGAGTTGTTGTAGAGTGGGAAACCAAGACACACATGACATTGTCCTAACCTTTTCAAGATAAGTTCTTTTAACTCAGTTGTTCTGCGTGTTAAGAATCCTGTTCCTTTTTTCCCTGCCACTTCAGGCCTCTGACCCTCTTGGTTTTGTGTGCAGGTGAAGATGCCTGGAGATGCCGGGGTTGTGGGGATCACATTGCTCCAAGCCAGAGGTTATACAGGACTGTCAGTGAAGCCTGGCATAGCTCTTGCTTCCGGTAAGTGGATCTGCCCTCTTCTCTGGGTGTGCCCTGTTGCCTTGTCTTCCCATGATTCTGTTGCTGAGGGACTTCACTTTAAAGGCCTAGCTGAGTGGTTTCTTTGAACACGTATGAGCAGTTCTGTTACTCAGCTGCCACCTTGCCCTGAAGTCTCCTTGTCCTCTTTTCTTTACCATCATCCAATGGACTGGGCACTATTTCATGTACTAGAAAATAACAGGAACACATTTTTGACTAGAGAATTTTAATCTTGGAGGGGGGTGAAGACAGGACTGTGCCAAGAAGAATACCCCTGAAGCCAGGTTAAAGTGAAGAAACCTCAAATGAGCAAAATGCAGCTAGGGGTGGAGTAGGCTGGTGGGAGTAACCCTTTTCAGAGTTTCTGCCAGCACCCTCACTTTATGGATGTGAAACCAAGGCCCAGAGAGAGTGACTCTTCCACGGCTGCACAACTGATCACGTATGCAGGTGCCTCAAGAATTGTTGTTAAAGCATTTGGTAATGCTGGCTCTTTTTCATCCCAGAATTCCTGCCTAGGTTTCTGCTTTTTGTTACTCTCTTGTATCTTTAAGATTATTGTTTTTAGGCAGCTCAATTTCTTGAAAATTGCACACTTTAGATTTGTCCCTACTTTGGTAGCCACAGTGTCCTCACCTGGAACACAGAGATGTTAATAATCTGTTGTATAGGCTTGTTGAGATTGAATGAAGTGATACATGCAAAGTGCCCAGTCCATGGTTGACACCCACTGAATGTTTCTTGATTGGCATCCTCAAGGGCTTTGAATCTGCAGCATATGAACAGTGCCTGGCCCACAGTCATGCCACATCTGCCAGATGAGGAGTTTTCTGCTCTGGAGACTGGGTAGACATGTCCAGGCTCCACGGTCCGAGTTAGGAAGGCTGTGTTCATGTCCCGAGAATGAGACACACTGTAGACAGGCACCATGTGCTGTGGATTCCAGCTCCCACACACAGCTCTTGTTGCAAAGCATCCCCTTTGCTGACACCAAGTAATGTAGTTGACCTTTAAGCACTTGCCTCCCCCTGGAAGCTCTGTGTGGGGTTGATTTGAAGAAATCCGGCCTTTGAAAGAGCTGGAGAGAAACCAACATTTTCTTTCCCTGTTCACTGTAACTCAGCCCTCATTTTCTCTGTGGTTCTGAGTGCCTTGGTTCTTCACCTCGACCTCGTCAGAATCATTTCTACCTTTTCTGTGGTAGATGCGGAGAGTGTTAGTGCTGTAAGGAGCCCTGTGGGTAAACCCTCTGGCCAGTGCTTATGTCTCAAGCTGAGCGTGCCGAATAGCATTAGAACCCTGTGAGCTCTCAGAGTGGTCTTGCCTTGACATCTAAGCCGCTGGTCAAATTCACTCTTGCCACTTTCCTGTTTCGTGCAAGTACTTTCTACCTAAAATAAGCAGGGCAGGTTAGAACAAGCTATCTTTAGAATTTATGTTTTTATTGGAGCTAAAAGCTTTAGAACTAGAATGCACCACCTACTGTATGTTATAATTGCATCACATTACAAAGGAGAACGTTGCTTAGTGTCAATCAGGCCATGGATGTCAAGAACTGTTCTTGAGCTGAGGTTTTAGATCGTTTGTGTATGTGTGTGTATGTGTGTGTGGGGGGGGAAGAGATATAGAAATACACATACATAAAAAAGTAAGGAACTGGGAAAATAGTACAGCAGTTAGAGCACCTAGTTCAGTTCCCCAGTACCACATAAGCCAGACATGGTGACGCACATCTCTAATCCTGGCACTTAGGAAACTGAGGCAGGAGGATTGCTGTGAGTTTGAGGCCAGCCTGGGCTACATAGTAAGTTCAGGACCAGCCTGGACTACAAGGGTAGACCATGTCTCAAAAAAAAAAAAAAAAAAAAAAACCAAAAGCAAAGCATGTTAATATGGTGGATAATCAGATAATAATGATGATAATGTAAGTACTGGCTACATAATGAGACTGTCTGGTTTTAAATCTTCGCTTTACAAGTCATTAACTGGCCTTATATGACTTCCCTGAGCTTTAGGCACCTCATCTGTAAAATGACAGTAAGACTGTTTCTCCCCACACACACTTCTTAGGAAGGATTAAATGTGATGCTCTGTATTAAGTGTCTAGCCTTAATAATCCTTAGTAATCAGTAACTATCACTTTGTGTTTGCTTGAAGTTGCTGCGTACATCTACACAATCTGTTTGTGTCTCTTGTCACACGTTCATTGGTCATCTGATGTGGTTCTTTAGGAATTAGGGGCAGTTTGGAACTACCTGGCCCACTTAAGCAAAGATGATGCGAGTGGGGGAGAAAGAGCACCTAGATTCCGTCCTAGTTGCAGCTTCACCTTGAAGACAAAGCCTGTAATCCAGTTTTATTGACAGAGGGCATCTTCCAACTCCTGCGCTTCCTGTGATAAACTCTAATTGGGTGACCTGGTGCCCTTGGGATGGGCCTGTTAATATGCCCTGTGTTAATGGCTGTCTTTTGGAGCCAACTTGACTTTTGCCCAAACTGAAGGAAGATCTTCAGGGCTGAGGAGAGCTGTATTTGCCTGACTGTGGAGGTTACCTGGGTTACAGGGCCTGGGGCGCTGGCCTGGGTGGTCCTCTACCATCTCTTCCATCCCAAGGAAATGTTCAGCTTCAGCCAGTGGCAATCGATCACCTGTCAACCTCCCAGTTTTGAGGCAGTTATTTGAGTATTATTTTTTATGCATTAAAGCATATTTTTGTCTTTATGTTGAACTTTAATGAAATTTGGACCCTGCTTTGTTCACTCAATGGTTTAAAAAAAAAAAAAAACCCTCTTCTATTCCAGCTTGCCTGTGACTTGCTAATGAATTTATAGTGCCTGGGTTCAGGACTGCAGGAAACAGGACCCTCCTGTGCCACCAAGAAATTTATTCTTCATGGCTCCCTTCCAGCCTTGCTCCTACCCTTCCGGGCTACAGTTACAATAAAGGAAGTGACTTTCTTCTTCCCTCCTCCCCTCCCTACCCCACACCTTTGTATTACTAGTCATAGGGTGGGGCCGGACTCTGAATGGAGAATTTGTTAGCGTTCCTTCCAAATGCCTTCCCTTACCTCCTCACACTACCTTTAGCCCGTCCTCAGCCACATCCATAACCCTGCTTCCCATAGGCTTTCTCTGGACTTTCAGGTGCCCAGGACAGTAGGAAGCCACTTGAGGCTGGATCCTTGAAGCATATCTTGGAGGCCAGCTGACCTCCTAGAAGTAGCTCAGTTGGTAATTGTGCTGGTACAGTTGGGCGCCTGGCCAAGATCTTTCTGATCTCCTGGACACAGGCTGGCCAGCCCTCCCCACAAGCCTTCTTAGGCTCTGAGTGCCTCTCACCTTCCGTTTTCTTTGAACAATGCCACTGATTCTAGATCTGGAACCCTTCTCTCTGAAGTGCTTGACCGGGTTCCGTCTCCCTGGGGGAGGCCTGGAGAGCAACCACAGTGTACACATATTTGTAGCTGAGGTTAATGCACGGAGCTGTGAGTGATGATCTGGTCTCTTGGCAAGTTTGCAAGCCAAAGGTCCTTGGTGGCTTTTATGATTTCCTTCACGCTTGTTGGGATTGTTGGCCAAGGAAAGGGGGTCCTAAAGGGAAGGAAATGCTGCATCTGTCCTCTTTATGGTTGTAACCGGAGTATAACCTGGTTCCTCGTTGTCCAAAGGAAATTACTCTCCTTAAGGCCTTTGGGAAGCTCCAGGACCTCCTTTCTCCCATCACAAGCACAGACTATTTGAGCTTTCTCTTGTGAGAAGTGACAGCTAATGCCTATTCTTTGGAAAAGTGCTAATGGCTAATAAAAGCCTGGTCCCTCAGGCAACAGACTGTTGCTGCTACGGTTGTGACTCCAGGAAAGCGATGAAGAAATGACATGTGTTGTAATCAGGGACTTCTTGTGACGAGCTGGTTGCTTTTTGTGATGCTGAAGCCTCATTCATTTTTCCATCCTCACCACCATCTAAACAGGTGTGCTAGAATCCTCACTCTAATGGTAGGTGTGGTAGGTGCCACTCACAGAGTGTTCTGTGCTAGGTACTGTCTTCAGCCTTTCCTGTGCATTATCTCATTTAATTCTTAAAACAACCCAATAAATGTGGTACTGGTCTTACCGACTTTAAAATAGAGATGTGCGGGCTAGAGGAATACCACAGCAGTTAGAATGCTTGTCTAGGAAGTGCAGGGCCATAAGTTTGATTCCCCAGCACCTCATAAGCCAGGCACGGTGGTGAATGGCTATAATTCCAACACTGGGGAGGCTGAGGCAGGAGGATTGCTGTGTGTTTGAGGCCAGCCTGAGCTCCATAGTGAATTCAGGATCAACCCAGACTACAGAGCAGGGCCCCGTCTTAGAGAGAGAGAGAGAGAGAGAGAGAGAGAGAGAGAGAGAGAGAGAGAGAGAGAGAGAACTGAAGGTTACTTGCTTAGTCATAGACCTAGTAAGCAGCATAGCTGAGATTTTGAACCCAGGAATTCTTTTCTTTCTTTCTTTCTTTCTTTCTGTCTGTCATTCTTTCTTTTTATGATAATGGGGATGGAGCCCAGGGCCTTTACACTGAGCTATGTCTCCAGCTCACTTTTTATCTTGAGAAATGTGTTATGAGGGTCTCAGTAAGTGGTTAAATTCCCCAGGCTGGGCTTGGGCTTGAACTCGTCCTCCTGCCTCAGTTTTCCAGAGTGCTAGATTACAGGCCTGTGCCATCTGGCCTAGCAAACCCAGACATCTTTGCTTACGGAAGTCTTAAGCCAGGATTAGGGACACACACGTATAACCTCAGCACTCTGACTGGCCAAGGCAGGAGCATTGCAAGTTTGAGCCCAAGATGGGCAATGTAATGAGACTATGTCTCAACGTTAAAGGAGGCCTGGGGATATAGGTCAATGCACAGGTCCTGCGTTTAGTACCTAGTACCACAAAAAAAAAAAAGACAAATATTATGGGTATGGCATTTAACTTCCCTGAGGCTGTTTATAGTTTTGTAATATGTGGGAAAAACCCCTAAGCCGGCTCACAGCTTGCCTGGCATGCACTGATTGTGTCAGGTAATACAGGTTTATCGGTCACGAATACTAAAGTGTCAGTGTAAGCGTCTTTAGCCTTCTCTGGGTTGCTGGCTCCAGTGTGGCATCTGGAGTGACTCTGCCCTCTGCTGTTACATTGTTGATATTGCTGCCATGTTTATTGGTTCAGCCCTGATTCTGGCTATGGTCTCTGGTCAGTGTTGCCTGTTTTTCCAGTGAATCTCCACGGAAACAACAGCCACCAAGCTCTTTAGACTGCCTGTGGACAGGGCCAGGGCCTGCGTAACAGAGGAAGGAAGGATGGACACTTGAGTGTTCCTCAGCTTCTGTAAGAGATTACAGCTTGCGGGCTGGGCTCCTAGGTCAGTGGTCGAAGCACTTGCCTAGCCAGCGCAGGGCCCTGAGTTCGACTCCCCTGTACCACATGGGCCAGATGTGGTGGTGCACGCCTGTGGTCCCAGCACTTGGGAGGCTGAGGCAGGAGGATTGCCATTAGTTCAAGGCCAGCCTGGTCGACATAGTATAGAACCAGCCTGGACTACAGAGTGAAACCTGTCTTAAAAATATAAATTTTTAAAAAGAGAGATTCCACCTTGCATACAGAGTGAAACTCCTAGGACATAGCAGCAGCGTGTGACTTTCAGTGTGCTTTAACCCTTTCTTTTCTTAAGGAAGTGAGAACCAAAACTCCATAGGAGCCATGTGGTTGCTGTCTGTGCTGAGGTAGAAAGCTAGAGGGGGATGGGGCCAGGAATGGAGGGCTAGTTTTTTTGTTTTTGTTTTTTGAGACAGGATCTTGCTCAGCCCAGGTTGGCACTAAACTCACTGTGGAGTCGAGGCTGACCTTGGACTCACAGCAGTCCTGCCTCATTATCCGGGGTGCTGGGATTACAGGTGTGCGCCACCACGCCCAGCTTTATGTGGTGCTGGGGAATTGAACTCAGGGCTTTGTTATTGTTAGGCAAGTGCTTTTAACCACTGTGCCCTTTCTCCAGTCCCGAGGAATAATAGCTTAGCAAGCATTCTGTCAATGTTAAGGGCTCGACTTAGCACATCTCATTCAATCCCTGAGGCTCTACAGCCCCCGCTGTATTCGCTTTATGTCTGCGGCACTGGCTTGGAGCCCAGGGCCATCACACCTAATCATGGTCCCAGCCTATTTTCATTTTTGGTTTTGAGACAGCATCTTGCTGAGTCACTAAGGAGTCCAGGCTGGGTTTTATTGTTTGTTTGTTTTGAGACAGTTTAACTCTGTAGTCCAGACTGGTCCTGAACTCACTGTGAAGCCCAGACTGTCCTCGAACTCATGGCAGTCCTCCTCCTCAGCCTCCCGAATGCTGGGATTATAGGTGTGTGCCACCATGCCCAGCTACCCAGGCTGGGCTTGAGTTTAGGCTCCTCTTGCCTCAGCTTCCCAGAGTGCTGGGATTACAGGTCAGTACCACCAGGCCTGCCTCCTATTTTATGCTAAAACAGGAAGACTGAGAACTCAGAAAAATGGAGTGACTTGCCCAAGGTCACATAGCTGGTGTGTGTATGTGTGAATGTGTGTTCTGGGGATGGAACCAGTGGTCTGGGGCATACCACACACCCTCTTTACCCTGTGCTGCACCCCAGCCCACACAGCTGACGTTTGAACTCAGGTCTCCCTGGCTCCTAACAGGGATCGTTTCCCTCTGCCTACTGGGTCTCCAGGAAAGAGCATGAGACTTGGAGTTACAACACCTGCTTTAAGTCCTTGCTGAGCCAGGCCACCTGCACCTGTGGCAAGTTTCTTTGCCCTGTTACGCTTCAGTTGCTTAGCTATAGAAGGAGGTAAAAGTCTTATCTCATGGGGTAGTTGTGAGGATCACAGAGATAATGATGTCGCAGAGGAGAGCCCTGTCAGTTTGTCGACTGATTATTCTTTAGTCTTTTCCGTGGTGGTGGTGGTGGTATTGGGAATTGAGCCCAAGACCTTTACTCTAAGCTGCATCCCGCAGCTCATTCTTTAATTTTGAAACAGGATCTTGCTAAATTTCCCAGGCTGGCCTTGAACTTACAATCTTCCTGCCTTAGCCTCCCAGATTTCTGAGATTCCAGGCCTGTGCCACCATACCCAGCTTATTCTTCATGTTCTGTGACCTCTCAAACTGCAAAGAAGTGTAAGTTAAGCAGTCAGAATACCAGATGTTACAAAATCTGAAATTTGGAGAAGGCCAACATACTGTCTATTGTGGTTTGGCTCTGGAATGTCCCCCAAAAGTGTCATGTATTTGAATGTTACAGGTTGTTTATGGAACCGTGTGCTGTTGGGAGATTGGGGCCTGGTCTGGAGGGGTGGATTATAGGCGTGTAAATTGGATTACGGGCATGTAAATTGGATTATAGGCGTGTTGTGGGGGTTTACCACACCTTCCACACCTGGATCCAGGAGGGGCTGATCCCTGGGATGAGACCTGGAAGGTCTAAGCTGCTTCCTGCCTTTCTTGGGGGACGAGTCTCAACTTGCCTTGACTTGGCTTCCTGTGTGTGATGTCGTGAGGAGCTGCCTCTACCTCTGTCTCTGCCATGTGCTTCCATGGCTGCCAGCCGCCCCTGAGTGGACAGTGACCTTCTGAAACTGTGAGCTAAAATAAACCTTTCCTCCCCTAAGTTTGTGGATGTCGGGTATTGAGTCACAGTGATGAGAAAGTAACTAAGACACAGGTCATAGTCAAAATACAGATACACTGAAAAGATTGTTAAAACATAAGAAGATAATGATTTGTAAAATGAAAGCTGAGCTGGATGAATGGCTCAGTGGACTACCTGAGTTCAAGTCCCCAGCTCCACATAAGTCATGCTTGGTAGCACATGCCAGCACTTGGGAGACAGACAGGAGGATTGCTGTGAGTCCAAGGCTACCCTGGCTACATGGTGAGTTCAGGACCAGCCTGGGCTACAGGGTGAGACCCTGTCTCTCAAAAAAAAGAAAGAAAGAAAAGCATGGGTATGGTGATGGACACATGTAATCCTAGCACTAAGGAGGCTGAGTCAGGAAGATTGCTATGAGTTCAGGGCCAGCCTAGGCTACCTAGAGAGTTTAGGACCAGCCTGGAATGTAGAGCAAGACCTTATCTCAAAACAAAAGAAAAAAATTTTTTAAATTGTTAAAAAAAAAAACTACCTTAGGCTATGTAGATTAACAATTGAATTTCATGTTTAAATTTTGTTCATATCCACATGATAACTCATTGTGCGTATGCAAATATTTCCTCAACTTGTAATAGCAAAGAAGAGTGAATCAGGAGTCAGGGTGCTTGTGCTTCTGTCCGGGCTTCCCTAACAGTCACCTGATCTGCAGTCAGCTGCTTACTTCTCTTTACCACAATTTCCTCGTCAACAGAAGGCGAAAGGTTTCTACCTCCTAAAGTTGTTGGATTAAATTCGATTACATATTCGGAGTCCATAGCACAGTACATAACCATAGTCAGGACCTAATAGATATCAGTCCTATTAGTGTCTCCAAACTTTTTTTTCCTCTTCAGTAATAGAAATTGAACCCAGGGCTTTCACAGTAAACCACGTCCCCAGGTTGTAATTGAGAGTCTTGCTAAGTTGCTAAGTTTCTCAGGCTGGTCTCACATGTGCTATCCTACTTGGATTTGTTACTTTTTAGGTGACCTCTTCTCTTGGTTTTCATGACATTCTACACACTTGGTTGTACCCTAACTCTTACGATTACTGGTCTGCCTAACTCTCTCAAATGTTGTCATTCCTCCAGAGGTACTCTGTTTTCTTCCTAAGCAATGTTATCACACCCCCTAGCTTACACTGTTCAGCCCCAACTGTCAACATGATGACATGATGTGCCCTTTATTTATTTATTTATTTATTTATTTATTTATTTATTTATTTATGGTGGTGGTGCACACTTGCTTTTCTTTCTTTTTTCTTTTTCTTTTGTTCTCCTTTATTTCTTTCTTTTTTGTGGTACTGGAGATCAAACCCAGAGCCTCACACTGAGCTACATCCCCAGCTGGATCTTGCTAAGTCACTAAATTGCCCAGTGCCTAGGATAGGTTTAAACTCATGATCCTTCTGCCTAAGCTTCCCAGAGTACTGAAGCTTTCTCTTTTTTTCCTTGTTACTGGGGACTGAGGCCAGGAGTACCCTAAGACTGAGTTTCATCCTCTTTCGTCAATACTTTGAGCCAGGGTCTCATCAAGTTGCTCAGGCTGGAGTCTAACTTGTAGGCCCAAATGATTCTCCTACCTCAGCCTCCTCAGTCGGTGGAACTACATAGTGCACCACTGTCCTCAGCTTTGATATGTTTATGTGAATGTCTCTAAGCACCTCAGATTCAGTTAGACTTACAGTCTTCTCTCTCATGGCAGCCTAATTCATGAATGATACCACCATTCCTCCCCTGCCTAAGCCAGAAGCCTGGGAGGCTTTGGTGCCTCCTCTGTGCCATCCTTCATGGCTAAGCCTTTCAGTTTTCCCTCTTGAGATTTTTGTCTTGAATGTTTTCACTTCTTCCCAGTTCTACTACCAGCTTTTTCCAAGCAACCGTCATCTCTTACCTAGACTGCTTTGGTAGACTTTTCCCTGTAGTCTTCCGTTGTTACCCTGCACCTCCCCAGCCCTTCTGGAGAGAACAGCTGGCCTGTCATCCAGCTCTTAGACAGCTCAGGTAAAGGGATCATGAAGTCAAGGCCAGCCTGGGAAACATTTTGAGACTCTGTCTCAAAATGAAAATTTAAAGATGGGCTGGAGATGTAGCTCAGTACGAAGGTCCTAGCTTCAGTCCTCAGTATTGCAAAAGAAAAAGAAAGAAAGAGCAGATGAAGTGAGTGATCCAAAAAAAAAAAAGGTTGTTGTGCTGTTACTCCAGTTCCACATCTTCTGGTTTGTTTGAAGGTTTCTACAATAAGCATAAAAAAAAAGCCCTGTCCTTATCACACTTGTTGTCTTCTCTACATTTCCATGACTTTCCAGTGTTCTTGGGTTAAGTCCAGAATCCTTAATGTGGTCCGCAGCAGAGCCGCCCTTATCTGGGCCTCCACTCCTGTGTCTGCAGCCTTCAGCTTGGTTCCTTGCTCTCATTGCTTTTAATCACAGAGTTCAGAACACACTATTTTTCGGAGGCAAGAGGCCACCTCCCTGCCATGCCCTTGATGTGGAACACTGCTTCCCAGTCTTGTTGTGTGACAAACTCGTGCTCCTGATTTATGTCCTCACTAGGTGACTTGGGGAGACAGCCAGTCCTCGCCCCTGAAGACTAGGGCTGCAGCTTTTTCCTTTGAAGCTTCTCTCCTGGTTTTATTTTCATGCTTGTTAATATTGTCTACCCCTTCATGACACTTTGAAACTCTTTTTTTTTTTTTTTTTTTTGATACAGGGTCTCACTCTGTAGCCCAGGCAGGTCCTGAACTCACTGTTTAGCCCAAGCTGGCCTTGGACTCATGGCAATCCTCCTGCCTCAGCCTCCCAAGTGCTGGGATTACAAGCGTGTGCCACCATGCCCAGCTTATGTGGTGCTGGGGAATCAAACTCAGGGCCTTGCTCTTGCAAGACAGGCACTTTAACCGCTGTGCCGTTCCTCCAGCCCCAAAACTTCTAATAGTAAGAATCACGTGATCAGGACTATTGGGGGTTCTGCCCCGCATTGCCCCACACCGACACATTGTTGGCAAAGGAGGGAAACTTTTGAGTGAGTCTCCAGAGGTGGCCAAGCACTGTGATGAAAGTGGGGCCCTTCCCTGCCCTTCCGCTTTCCTGCTTCCTTTCCTTAGCAGCCATGGTGGTGGCAGTTCCTGTAAATGGCAGAAAGGAATCTGTTCCAGATACTGGGTTGTTTGGGAAAATTGCCTGCAAGTGTCAAGATGAGAAAGATACAGTTTTATCTTCTGCCTTCAACAGAGCCGGAAGCTCTAGTGAGGAGAAGCCAGAAAGGCTAACCAGGGGGCTCCCAGCAGCAGGTCTTGGGGTGCACGTCTCTGTAGGTACAGTGCAAACAGGAACAAGCCCTGCGTACGTGGGTCCTCTGCAGAGAAAGGCAGGAGGAAGAAGGAGACCAGCTACTCTGGCCCAGACTAATTACATACAAGTTGCCCTGGAATAGGAGAAATCTCAATTCTAATGGTAAGTTTTTGTTTGTTTGTTTTTAATTTTTGAACGGTAGCATCAACTGAGGGTGCCCATTAAGTGCAGAGTGGAAAAAATGGAATTCTGACATGACATCTTACTTTTACTGTAGATTATTTCTGGTGAGAAGAGGGACAGGTTGGTTGGCATTTCCCTGAGAACCTGAAAAGGAAGTCTACGCGTTACACTGTGATCTATACGATGAGAAGAGTGTCATGTGGTAAAGAGCACAAACTCTAGTACTAACTTGCCTGGGTTCGGATCCGGACTCTGCCATTTCTGAGCTGTGTACCTTAAACAGATTACTTACCCTTTCTGTGCCTCATGTCTTAGCCTATCAAATGGAGATGCTCCCTTCCTCTTAACTGCTATAGTGAGGGATAAGTGAGTGAAGTCGTGTGTGATGTCGGGAACAGGGCTTTGCTCAAAGTGAGCACTAATGAATGTTAGCCATTTGTTATTAGCTACTAAAGAGGCTGAGTGTAATTATATGTGAAATTTACTGTTGTTCCACACACTTACAAAAGCAATATTTTCAATTAAAATTTAGTTTAAAACTAATAATTGGCTAATTGTGAAACAAAATGACAAGTCCGTGAGGTGAGACTAGTAATGTATCTTAAGACGTTAATCTAATTTGGTCAGCAGAAAAGGGATCTTTGCTGTAGGCAGGGCTGTTTTGGCTGACTTACCACTGTCCAGGATAAAATCTCCACATGACTTTTTATTTCCCTTTCGTCCATCCTCACACGCCATCTCTCTGGTGCCGACTTCAGTTTGCTTGGATGGTTTTTTTTTTTTTTTTTTTTTTTTTTTTTTTTGAGGGGCGGAGGTCGGGTGGAGACGGGGTTTTGCTATGTTGCTCGGCTGGTCTTAAACTCCTGGACTCAAGCTCTCCTCTTGACTTAAGCCTCACAGTAACTGCCCCTCTGTTTTGTATGTGTATGTCAGGGACGTGTCTTAAACCTTTCTCATCTCTCTTATTTTTCTTATTCCTTTTTTTGTGTGTGTGTGAAACAAGGGTTCACGTTATAGTTCTCGCTGGTCATTATGTACCCCAGGCTGGCCTCAAGCGTATGGCAGTCCTCTGGCCTCCGCCTCCCAAGTGCTGGGGTTCCAGGCATGTGGCACTACACCTGGCTAATTTTTATATGGTACGGGGAGTTGAACCCAGGGCCTCATGTACTCTATAATCAAGTGTTCTAACCACTGGAATATGTCGCTAGCTCTTTATTCCTTTATTTTGATACAAGGTCTCAAGGTCTTGCTAAGTTTCCCAGGCTGAGATTTCTTTTTCTTTTCTTTCTTTCTTTTTTTTTTTATTGATGTAGGGTCTGACTCTGTAGTCAAGGCTGGTCCTGAGCTCACTGTATAACCCAGGCTGATCTGGAACTCATTGCATTTCTCCTGCCTCAGCCTCCTGAGTTCTAGAATTATATATGTGTGCGACCATACCCAGCTTATGTAGTGCTGGGGAATCGAACCTGGGCTAGCTAGGCAAGAGCTTTAACTGCTGCACTATTCCTCCGTCCTCTGGGATCAGATTTACAGTTCTCCTTCCTAAGCCTCGCAGGGCGCTGGGATTACAGGCCGGTACCACTAGGCCCTGCTTGGGATTCTTGGTAAAGGAACAGAGCTGAAGGCAGTGCCTGTGCAGGTAATGTGGCTGCTCTGATTTCAGTTGTCAGTTTGTAAGTGGACAGTGAGGTGGATGAATGGTTAGGACAGAACTACCACATTGTGTCTGTGCCTTTCTGTATGAAATCCTGTTTCTAGATCTAAGGGCCCATCCTGGGTCCATTTGATGGTCATTCCCCGAGGGCTGCCCTTGGAGTTTCTCAGTGACTGGCTGGCCATCTTTGATGACCTTCCCCTCCATTGCTTCCCTCAGCACTGACCTGCTGGCTGTAGAAGGTTTTGGCCAACTAAATTCCTTTACAAAGGAGGAAACTGAAGCACAGAGAGGTTTAAAAGCTTGCCTAAGATCACACAATGAGCTGGGCCAAGCCTGTAACTCCAGCACTGTAGGAAGCCAAGGTAGGAGGATTCTAAGTTCAAGCCTAGCCTGTGCAATTTAGAGACAGTAACAACCTGGCTCAAAATCTAAAATAAGAAGTGGGCTGGAGATATAACTCAGTGTGAAGGGCCTGGGTTCTACTCTAGTACTACCAAAAAAAAAAAAAAGAAAGAAAAAAGGAAGGAAGGAAGAAAGAACAAAAGAAAGAAAGAAAGAATCACGCAGTAAATTTCTTGTTAACCAGAGCAAGTTTTTCAATCTTCTTCACAGGCAGGTGCTTTCTGGCACAGTCTGGAGATTGGTGGAGGCATCTGAAGGGATTTTTTTTCCTGGTGCAGCAAGGAGAATGTAGATGTGAATGTAACGCCTCACACTGAATGTCAGACATTGCTTTTTTTTTTCTTTTTGTGTTTTGAGGTGCTGGGGATCAGACCCAGGGCATCACACTTGCCAAGCAAGTGCTCTAGCCTCGAGCCATGTCCTCACCCCAGCGTTTTGTAATGTCAGGGTCATGAAGCAACACTGGCTAATTATCTACGGATGTTACGATCCCGTTCTAAGTGTTCCCAGCACACATGGACAAATCTTAGCTGTTAAAATGACCAAGTGAAGAATGAGACCCTGTCCCAAAAAATAATAAAATGACCCACTTGTAACCATGCATAGCGGTATGTGTTTGTCATCCCAACACTCTGGAAGGCTGAGGCAGGAGGATAGCAAGTTCAAGTCAAGCCTGAGCAACTTAATGGCATACTGATTCAAAAATAATACATAAATAAACAAGGGGTTTGATGCCCAGTACTACCACCAGCAAAAAAAAAGAACAAGTTGTTAAAGACTGAACCTCAGGACAAAGTCATCATCACTGTTACTGAATACTAGCTGGTCAGCAAACTATATGCGCATAAACACATGTAAATGTGAGGCCTAAATGCCTATTTGGGAGCCAACTGAAAACCAACATTCTTCTCGTTTCAGACATCTTGTTCTGTTTATTGATAGCTTTTTTTCCCACCATCCCAGCTCCTCTCTGATCACTGCTGCCCGGATGTGCCCTGCACTGTATCTTATGAGTATGTTAAGTGTTATATGAGTGTACTTTGCTCTTTTATGCCTCAGTGCATTTGCATATGTTCTTTGAATCTGGAAGCCTCTTGTCTACCTGGCCATCTGCCTGTGAAAGTCAGCCGATACATCCCACCCTCTGTGCAGGATCTCCCCCACCTCTGCCCTCACTGTTGTCCACCAATCAGAGGGCTCCTTTTCCCCCTCCTTGTTATGCACATGCATTGTTGCTAGCCTTGTCGGTGTTTGTTTACACATCTCACAGTGCCCTTAGTGTATAAAATTCTGGCAGGGTGGGGGTGTATCTGACTTGTCTTTGTATCCCGAGCTTAGCACAGTGCCTAGATCTTAGCAGGTGCTGCGAGTGTTTGGGGGCGACTGATGAGTTGTGAGATGAGGCTTTGGACATTGGAATAAAGCCTTCCCATATGCACCCTGTCATTTCTTTGTTCTGCACTGTTCTAGATGAGAGCTTTTCTTTGGAAGTAGGGGATAAAATAAGTGTCATCTCTAAGTCTTAGACAATCAAAGCCAGAACCTTACGGGATGGCACGTCCCCTGCAACTGCCATAGTGTGACCTTTGGCCTTGCTTTTTTTTTTTTTTTAAGACTAGAATCCCTTCTCCCCTGGGGAACGCTAGAGGGATGCTACCATTCTCTTTCTTTCTTTCTTTCTTTCTTTTTGTTATGCTTCTCTCCATTACCAAAAAACTCCCTGAGCACACCTCATTCTAGAGTTGTGAAATTTCTTCTCTGTGTCAGTCAGTTTGGTCACACTTCCTTATCTGATGATGCTCAGTAGCGCTTGTGGTCAGATCGGAAGGTGCTCTGTTCACTCCGTTAGTAGTAATGACACTTGCAGAAGTAACAACTTTTTGTGTGTGTTTGAACTTACTTTAATTCCACTGCTAGGTTTTTCAAGAAAAGCCCTTCTACAATCACCTTCCTTTTTTTTTTTTTTTTTTTTTTTCTTGAGATAGGGCTGGTCCTGAACTCACTATGTAGCCCAGGATAGCTTGGGACTCATGGAAATCCTCCTGCCTCAACCTCCCTAGTTTCTTTCTTTATTCCTTCCTTCCTTCTTTCTTTTCTTTTCTTTTCTTTTCTTTTCTTTTCTTTTCTTTCTGTGGCACTGAGTATGGAACCCCGGGCCTTCACACTGAGGTACATCCTAGCCCACTTGTATTTTCTGGTTTTGAGGCAGGGTCTAAGTCTTTCAAGCTGGGCTTAAACTTGGGATCTTCTGGCCTCAACCTTTCCATGTGCTGGGATCACAGGCCTGCATCACCAAGCCCAGTGACAACCACCTCTTTATAACCATATCCTGAGCGCTACTACACCGCCACTGAGGAAGGAGGAAGGCACCTACCTACCTACCGTGGGGCATCAGGCACATAAGAGTTTTCAGTGAGTCAAGGCTTAGCAACATGTCACTTAGAAAACATTTATGTAGTGCTCTACATCCAGAATAAGATGAATGCACAACCGGTGTGTGCATTCGCTTTCTCGTTCATCAAGGGATGACAGTGCCCTGTCTTGCCTGCCTCCCGTGGTTAGCATGATGTAAAATGACAGCAAGTGGAAAAGCACTTAGGGAAGAGTGAAGCAATGGTTTTCAATTTTCATCAGGCGTCAAGAACACTGGAGCTTTTTAAAATACAAATTCTAAGCTGGGTAGTGCATGCCTGTAATCCCAGTGTTCGGGAGGCTGAGTCAGGGGGATTGCTGTGAATTCAGGGCCAGCCTGAGCTCTATAGTGAGTTCAGCCTGGAAGATGCAGCAAGACTCTGTCTTTTAAAGAAATGCAAGTTCTGAACCCCCACCTCAGTGACTGTGATTCTCTGTGCTTGGGATGGGGCCCAAGAGTCTTTATCTAAAGCGTGTTGCTAGAGGAGTCCAGGGTAGCTATGCCTTCAGCCACCTTTCAAAATGCCACTGTAAATCACATAGCAAGTATAAAATAATTTTGGGGGGATCCTTGGGTATGATGGACCTAGGTACCAAAGATTTGGATTAAATTTCAGCTCTTCCAGTTCCTACATCTATGACCTTCAATAACAACCTGTCTTTGAACCTTAGTTCCCTCATATGAAGAAGAGATAACAGGTTTGGTGTGGCAGCACATACCTTTGTCCCAGCACTCTGGGAGGCCGAGGAAGGAGGACTGCAAGTTTGAGCCTAGCCTGGGCAACTTGGTGACTTATTGAGACCTTCTCTAAAGTATAAGGGAGGACTAGGAGGTAGCTCAGTGTGAAAGCCTTGATTTCAAACCCCAGAACAACACACACACACACACACACACACACACACACACACACACACACACACACACAGTCACAACCCCAGCCTCACAGAGTTATAGGTATGAAATAAAAACATGTGTGAGCAAGCACATAGAACTCATCCAGTGTTTTCTAAAATGAGAGCTAACTTTTCCAGCACTACTAGAATGGATGTCAGTAAACTCCAGTGAAAACACCCATTTTAATTAGGTATCATGGGAACAGAATAGAATTTAGCATCTCAGTAGAAGTTTAGTCTAATCTCTTGTTTTATAGTCCACAAAATTGAAATTAGGAAGGGCGAGTGGAAAGCCTAAGCACATGTATTCAGATTTTTAGACCAGAGAAAATCTTCTCTCTCTCTCTCTCTCTCTCTCTCTCTCTCTCTCTCTCTCTCTCTCTCTCTCTTTTGAGACAGGGTCTCACTGTAGTCTAGGCTGGTCCTGAACTCACTATGTAGCTCAGGCTACATCAAGAACTTGAGGGGCTAGAGGAATGGCACAGTGGTTAAAGTGTTTGCCTAGCAAGCACAAGGTCCTGAGTTTGATTTTCCAGCATCACATAAAGCAGGGTGTGGTGGTGCATACCTGTAATCCCAGCACTTGGGAGGCTGAGGTGGGAGGATTGCTGTTAGTCCAAGGTGAGCTTGGGCATCAGAGTGAGACTCTGTCTTCAAAAACAGAGCTCAGATAGCTGTCAATGCTGTTGAGATTGTGTGAGTAAAGAAATCCTTTTATGCGGCTGGTGGGAATGTAAACTGGTACAACCACAATGGAGGGCAGTGTGGAAATCCCTCGAAAGGCTAGTTGTAAATATTCCATTCAATGCAGCAATACTTCTTCAAGGAATCTTCCCAAAAGAGGTCAAAGCAGTGTATAACAAAGCTACATGTGTGCCCATGTTCATAGCAGTACAACTAACAGCAAAAACCGGGGAGACACCAAAATACCCACCAGCAGACCAATGGAAACATAAATTGTGGTAGATGTACACAATAGAGTACTACTCTTCTATAAAGTCAGATAGATTTGAAGCTTTTGTAGGTAAATGGATGCAACTTGAGGCCATCATGCTCAGTGAAGTGAGTCAGAGAAGGTTAAATATCGAATGGTTTCTCTAATATGAGAAACCCAGAAATACAGTCATTTTATAGAACCAAAAGGGGGTGATGAGGGAATTAAGAGAAAGAAGTGAGTATAGGAGGGTCAAAAAGGGGGAGGGGAAGGAACTATAATTTTGACACGATACATATGTGCACAGAATACTCAAGTCTAATATAAATATGTATCGTGTATATATATTAATAAAATGAGAAAAAAGAAAAGTGGTGATCACTAGGAACTCAGCAGTAGGAAGTTAGTAATAACTAGTTAAACTTGACTTCATATTTTCACTGATTTGCTAGTCACGATGCCCTCTCTTGGATTTCTAAGGTTTTTGATATACTCTTTTATGATATCCTAATAGTAAGAATTTGAGTAGGAAATAGAAAAAAAAAATCACACACAAGAGCTCAACATACCCAGCGGTTTGGGCACCTGTGATTACAGAGGCAGCGTTCCTGGATGCCTTGCTAGGATTCTTGTTGTAGAAAGGGTATGGAATTCAGATGTGAAGATTAGCAAACCCTTCATTTAACCTCAGCTCTGCTCTTCTCGTTAGTATAAACTTTGATGAATTACCCAGCATCTCTGGGCAGTTTGTTTGTTTGTTTGTTTGTTTGTTTTGAGATAGGGTCTTGCTCTATAGTACAGGCTAGCCTGAACTCACTGTGGAACCCAGGCTAATTTCAAACTAATGGCAGTCCCCCTGCCTCAGCCTCCTGAGTGATTTGTATTACAGGTGTGTGCCACCACACCTGGCTTATGTGGTGCTGGGGAATTGAACCTAGGGTCTTGAGCTTGCTAGGCAGGCGCTTTAACCAATGTGCTATTCCTCCAACCTGAACTGAAAATTCTTGATAAGCACTGGCTATCATCACTCTTCTAGTGCTGTATTCATTCATGTTTATGTACTAGGTAGGTATCTATGGACACCTGGTATGAGGCAGGCCTGTCTTGAATACCAAGAGTATCCAGCACCTGCGCTTACGTAGTTTGATCTACCAGCAGACAGAATCTTTCATGTGTGTGATGGGTTTGGGAACACGTTGAGGAACTCTTTCCTATAAAATGAGTTTTGTTTGTAGTTGGACTGGAGAAAGGAGAATACAGATGGCAGCTGAAAACACAGGCTACTGAAGGAGCTGAGAACAGAGTTTTTGGGGGCTATCATGGTTTGGTCGGGAAATGGAGACGAGCAGAAAGTGGCTGAAGAAGCAGCCCCGGTGGGGCAACTGGAGTGACGGCCCTGGGGTTCACAGTGCAGTGATGGGCTTTGTCACTGTACAAGAGCACTAGGAAAAAAAATGTGAGGTATTTGTTTTAAATCATAGGACTTATTTGTGTTGACCATTTGTGATTTGGAGGGGAGGGTGTTAGACAGCGGCTCACTATGTAGCCCAGGCTGGTCTTGAACTCATGATCCTTCTGCCTCAGCCTCTCTTATGTTGGAATTAGAAGCGTGTGTCACCATGCTTGGCTCTTCATTTGTGATTTTTATTTTAGTTATTTGGGGTTGGGGAATAATGGAGATCAAACTGCCCAGGGCCTTCACAGTGAGCTGTGTCCCAGCCCATTTTTTCTTTTTTTGATTTTGTGACAGAGTCTTGCTAAGTCACTAAGTTGTCCATGCTGGGCTCAAACTCATCATCCTTCTGACTCAGCCACCATACCTGACTCTACCTAGATTTTTTTTTTAAACAACGAGATTACTGAAGGGCTTCTTTTGTTTGTTTGTTTTTTGCTTAACAACTTTGCTAGGACAGTTTCTATTTCAGTATCTAGTCTACCTCATTATTTATAACAATGGCCTAGTATTCTAGTGAATGGCTATGTTATTGTAGGTAGAATCTCTTCAGATTCTTCCTAATCTTTTAGCATTAAGCAGTGCTGTACTGTTGGAACACATGTCTGCACAGTGGATGGAATATTTCTCCAGGGAAAATTGGTAACAGTGGAGCTGGTGGGGCTCCCGTGTGTGCTGCTGTAGTGGGAAAGTGACTTGCAAGAGGGGAGAAGCAGGATCAGGAAAGATGGCCAGCAGAGGAGGTGGCCGTGATCACCTCCATTCAGGGCTGCAGAATCCTCAAGCTCTCTGTGTCAGAATCCTCCTGGCCAATAGAGGTCCTCACACAAACGCAGTTTCCTGGGCTTTGGAGTATTTGGCCACAGCCTTCTTCTCAGGAGAGATTGGGTGATTCATTCATTCACTACTTCTTGCTGGAGTGTTCACTTGGTGCTGCTGGCTCTGAAGGTTTTTTTCTCTAGCCTGTTGCAGATGCAAACTCCTTAAAGTCCCATGTGTCAGCTGGTTTCAAAGAGTCAGTTGGCTCGGCTCCTCCCCAGGTTTTCAACTTGTGAAATGTGCAGGAGATTAGCACCTTTCCTGTCATTTTCCGGGCCAGATCTGCCAGTCCAAGATCCCTGCAGTTGCCTCTGGCAGCCATTAGCTTCAGAATTCTCTGCAAGCTGCTCTGAGGGTTTAGAAGGGCAGCTTTCCTTCCAGGACCAGTTTCCAGGAACAAGACAGGGAAATAGGTCCACTGTGCGTCTTTTCACCTCCCAGTTCTTGGTGGTTTGGATCCTTTGAAGTTGTCCCTAAGGAACTGCACACTTCAGTGTGAGCCATCAGTGGCTTACCCTGTGCAGCGGTCAGTCTTTTAAAGGTTCCTCCTGAAGTCTAGATTTATGGAGGTCACATGGATGCCACCTGGGAGGGGCTTTAACTTGAGCTTGAGACAGAGAAGACGGCTGCGCCTCTTTCAGAGGGAGGCAGTTTTCGTTGTACTGAGAAGTCCTCTCTCGCTAATTCCGTACTCACCCACCAAATCTTTTGTAAGAGGAGTAGGGGGAGCGCAGAGAAGGCCTGCAGCCTCCTGCTCACATTCCTAGACACCGACTCACCGCGCCTGCCGCCACTGGAACAGCAGAGCTGTGTGAAATGTCAGGAGGAGTTATGCTCACGGGCTCCCTGGCCCCAGTCTCTCTGTGGCTTGCGTTTTCTTCCCTCTGCACTCTGTTCATCAGGTGGAAATCAGAGGGTGCAATTAAAAGATAATTTGCTAGTTCCAGACTTAATTTTGGGCCCCTCCGTGCCTGATCAAATTACAGGAGAACATAATAGTTTTTTGGTGAGAAATACTTGGCTCTGTAGCTGATAGAAAGAGAGCTCGGAGCTTTCCAGCTGGGCAGCCCTTACAGTATCCTGTGCACTGCCCTCGCCACCCACTCTCCCTCCTCTGTGGCTCTCGTGGGGTTCACAGTCTAGGATCCTGATCACCTCAAGGCAGCTTAAGAGGTTGAAACCCAGCTTGAGACCCAAAGAAAACATGGAGCCCTCCGCAGCCTCCTAGGACAGAAAATAGTGTTGAAGCTGTTTAGAGATGTAACCAAGGGCAAGATAGAGGCAGGGCCTTGCTAAAAGCCACACAGCTAGCCATAAGTAGTTATAACAATAGTTTTAATGATATTAACAGCTAACATTTATCAGCCCTTAATGTGTTCCAGACTTGGTGCCAAGGGCTTATGTGCAATGGATTGTCACTTTTAAACTCAGACAGTCTGGCTCTGGGCCCAGGCTCAGCTTCAGCACAGCATGGCCCGTATGGTCTCATCTGGATTTAAATCCTGGCTTCCTCGTTCTCTCTCCTTCTCTGTCTCTCTCTTTTTGAGGCAGGGTCTCACTCTGTAGCCCAGGCCGGCCTTGAACTCACAGAAATTCTCCTGCGTCGGCCACCCAAATGCTGGGATTACAGGCATGTACCATCCACCTAGCTCATGTTTATGTGGTGCTGGGGATTCAAACCTAGGGCCTTGCATATGCCAGGCAAGTGCTTTAACCACTGAACAATGCCCTTAGCCCTTCACTTCTCAGTTATACTGCTAGATGACCCTAGGTGGGTGATGTCAATTCCTTCATTAGTAAAGAAGAGGAAATCATGGTACTTCCAAATGGTGTGGGTTAAAATTCATTTATACATGTAGTGTTCCAAACAATGCCCAGTGCAAGGTGAGTGCCCATCCAGTGCTTGCTGCTCCTGGCTGCCTTTGGAGCTGGAATTTGCTGCCTTGTGTGGTGATAGACAGCTATGGCAGAGTTCTGCACCAGTGCCAGAAGCTCTTCCTCACTACTAGAGGCAGTAAACAGGACTCTTGAACTCTGTGGCTCTAGAGCAGAAACTAGTAGACAAGCTAGGGCTCATCACTTTTTTTGTACTGCCCGTGATTTTTACATTGTTGAGGGGGGAACCCTCCAAGAAAACTGTTTTATGACATATGAAAGTTATATGTAGCTGGGCCTGGTGACACAGACCTGTAATCCCAGCACTCTGGAAGGCGTAGGGAGGAGATTGCAAATTTGAGCCTAGTCTGGACAACATAGCAAGGCCCTGTCTCAAAAAAAGAAAGAAAAGGAAAAAGAGGGCTGGGGATATAACGCAGTGTGAAGGCTCTGGGATTGCTCCCCAATACCACCTGCCCCCAAAATTTCAGTGTTTACAAATAAAGTTTTATTGGATCACAGCTATGTTCTTTTATGTTTTATATATGGCTGCTTTGATACTATAATGGCACAGTTAAATTTCCATCAGTCTATGTCCGGCAGAACCTAAAATGTTTGTATTCTAATGCTTTATGGATAAAAGTATCCTGACTCCTGATATAGAGACAAACTTCCTGGATTTGAAAAATAGCCTCACTAGTTACTAGCTTTTTTTTCTTCAGACTAGTGACAAAACCCATCAGAACCTCAGTTTTCACATTTGTTAAGAGGGTATAAAACATGCTCCCTATATGCTGGCACTGTACGACAGCTGACAGATGGGGAGTATCCGGCGTCCCTAGAGCCAGCGTGGGACACTGGCACATCTGCCCATGAAGTCAGTCTGCTGACTTGTGCTGCAAAAAATGCATTTTCAAGAGTAGGCTGTAAGAGGATTGGAAAAGAGTTATTAGACAAAAATTCAGAAGTACAAACTCAGAGTGTGGTTCTTCATTAGGTGGAAGTAGAGAAGCCAAGACACTTTAAAAGTATACCCTTGGGGAGTGTAGGCTCTCATGAGATGGTGATGGAGGCATGTGGCAAGCATGCAGAAGCACACACAACATGTGTGCCCTCCAGAGACGGTCATGGAGGGGTGCAGGATTTTAAAGGACACACTGAAGTCGAGCCTGCTGAGATGCTCATGGAGGCGTGTACTCTAGCCAGGGCTCCTCATATTGGTATGTTTTGGGGAGTGGAAATCTGTAGTGGGAGTTTGGGGTTTGATCCTACCACAGGTAGAAAGTTAATGGCTCATTTTTGGCAAAAGGCTCACCCATTCATAGGTGATAGTCACAACTGCAGAATTGGGGTGTCCTTAAGACCAGTTATCTTTTAGCCATTTTGTGAGTTAAAGTGCATGTTATTTACATGTTGTTGAAACTGAGATATGTTTTTCTCTTAACTGTGTAGCTTCCTTGTTAGGAGGAAGGAAGCTCATTTTACATGTGTAAGGCTCAGATCCAGAGCCCAGTCACAGGGCTGTCTTGGTAATGTACTTTTTTTTTTTTTTGAGACAGGGTCCCGCTTTTGTAGTCCAGGTTGGTTCTGAACTCACTATGTAGCACAGGCTGGCCTTGAACTCACAGCTATCCTCCTACCTCAGTCTCCTGAATGTTAGGAATACAGGTGTGCACCACCACATCCAGCTTACCTGATGCTAGGAAATCAAACTCACAGTCTTGGTGATTGCTAGGCAAGGGCTCTAACTGTTGTGCTATTCCTCCAGCCCCCAGAATTTGCTCCTTTTAAACACTTGTTTCCTGAAGCTACCTTTATCAGAAGTACATTTTTAAAATTATGATTTTCCTTGTCTCCTTTCTACCTGTCTCCATGACTGTCCTACCTCAGAGAGCATTTAACATAGGGCCTGGCGCATACTAAGTGCTCATTAAGGGACACTTTATTAATAGGATGCAAACTAATCTCTCTCTGCATTTGTTGTCCCTGTCCCCCTGGAGGAAAAGGAAAAGGCTCCCTTATGGCTCAGCCACCACTTTTGTCATGGACCGTGGTTCATGATGACAGACAGCATCTGCAAGGAGACTTCTGGTTCTTTCCAGTGGAGGTGGGGTATGCTTGGTGAAGAGAGCAACAGTGAGGTCGGAATGTTCCCCAGTCTCCTTCAGCAGCCTTGCTTTTTTCCCTTATAGCCCTGTAGGCAGGGAGACAGGGCCTTTCTCAGTGCTCAGTTCTGGGTTGGTCAGCCCTGGCACTGGGATCTTCAAGCGGGCTCCGTTTCCCATCATCCCCCTAGGCCTTCGCCTCCATCATATCCCATTTTTCCGTTGAGAAGCATGGTTACCATTGGACACAGTAGAGGAAGCCCACTGCCCGCTGGAGCCGATGAATGGTGTGCTCGGAATGAATGGAGGAGAGAGCAGGGTAGCCCAGGCTCCAGTCTACGTGCAGAAGGCTTTGAAGGCCGTTTGCCACTGAAGAGGCAGAGTGAAGCGTGGTAGCTGAGAGCTGCAGCTCTGGAGTCACAGAGGCTCACATTTAGATGTTCTTCCTAGGCTGGCAGTGTATCTCAGCGGCAAAGCACTTCCGTGGCTTGCATTAAGCCATGGATTCGGTCCCTAGCACTGAAAGAAGAAAAACAATTAAAATCTGGAAAAGGAAAAAAAAAAATCCTAGCCCTGAGACTGTCCAGTTTGGCCTCAAGCGAGTTACTTAATCTCGCTATACCTCACTGTCCTAGTTTATAAAGTGGGGCTAATTCCTCTCAGAAAAACAGTGTGCTACAGTGTTGGCCACACAGTTACGACTCCGGGCCTTGTTTCCAGCCCTTCCCTAGCGTGGAAGTAGCAGCCCCCATGAGCCAGCTCTGGGCTCCCCAGACCGAGGGGGTGCTGCGGGCCTGACTAGGACACAGCAGAGGCCGGCGCGCAGGGCTGCGGATGGCTCTGTGGAACTGCTCTCCAGCCGGGGTTCTCCACCCCTCGGGGGGTGTGGCTCGGCCCGGAGCTGGCATCCTGTGCTTGCTTCACCTCTGAGCACAATCGCTGTCTTTTAGGCAGCTCTTATGGCTGGGGACCCTGGTCAGAGGTATTGGCCCTGCCTCCTGGGCTGCCTCGCCCGAGCCTGGGAGTGGACGCTCGGCCAGCATCGGTTATTGTCTGTGGCGCCCGCCTGCAGCCTCGCTCCCGCCCGGCTCCACCCCGGGCTGCAAGGTCTGTTTCCTAACGGCTGCTCCAACCACACACCTCGGTTCTGCAGGAGCCCCTCCTCTTCCTCCCTCCCTCCCTCATTGGGGTGGGACTGAAGAAGAAGGCTAACTTGACAGCAGCGTTTTCTTAGCTAGTCACAGCTCTTGCCCGAGAATTGCTGGGTGCGTACAGCCTCGGCAGAGAGGTGGCTCTCCCGGAGGCCCCCGAGGCTACCCGAGGACTAGGCAGGGGCCATCCTAGCCATGAGCCCCTGCGGGAACCTGTCAGGGAGCAAGTGGCTTGGAATCCTCACCCTCCTGCTGCTGCTCCGGAGGGAGAGGTGAGCGCCGGGCAGCCCGCCCCCAGCAAGAGGTGCCGGAACCGAGCCTGTCATGGTGGCCGCCTGCCGCTGGCCTGAGGCACTCCCAGACGGGTTTGCAGCTGAGCCTGTTTATCTGGAGTGGGAAGAAGATGGGGAGTTACTTGTCCATCCCGGCTTACTTCACCTCCAGGGACCCCTTTCGGTGAGTTGGTCTCCGAGGCCCCGCCCCATCTTCTCTCCTGGCCCCCCGGTGCGAGGGGAGGACTGCGGCCTCCCCGAATCTGGGTCTTCCGCTTCACCTACCCCTTAACCATTGGTTCTGCCGGGTAGAGTCCAGCAGAGGTGGGACCTAAGCAGAACCGGCCTGGTGAAGGCCGCCCACCATGTCCTGGAAATAGTCAGGTGAGAGACGGGCTCTGAAGGAACCCCTTGGAGAACTCTGGCCCCTCTTCCTTCCCTGACACACCTGGAAGCGCCGTACAAGGCGCCACCGACCTGGCCCGCTCCCGTGTCGCTGCTTCCGTGGGGCGAGTGCAAATAGGGAGCTGTTCTCCAGCTTTCGCGTGTTTTACCTGCGAGCTGTGCTGCCTGCCCAGGAGTTTGTCCTAACAAGCAGGATGGGCAGGTTTTGCCAAACCGTGGAAGCGGGCAAGGCCTGGGTGTGGGTAGCCTTGTGCACAGTAGGCACTCTGTGAACGTTGATTCTCTTAATGGCTTTGAAGGGCACCTGAGTGCCCAGGTGAGAGTAGTTGCTAGGGAAGGCCAGCGCTAGTGCTTCTGAGTCCTCAGCTGTAGGGTACTTCCAGTGACTGCCAGTCTCCAAGACTGAGTACCTGTGGCAAGGGGGAGCTCTCCAGGCCTTCCCGGAGTGAGGTGTGGAAACTTTCTCCCTCTGACATGCCTTGCTTTGCTCACTGCCCCACCCTACCTCCAGCAGAAACTCCCCAGGGGGTTTCTGGCCCTCTGGGTCCCTTCTAAATGGAACCATTCCTGGCCGGGGTGGGGCTTGTTTTTATTCTTTGGAGAAGCCTGTTGTTCTAAGAACTGCCTCCCGCTCACCCCAGGTCTTCGTGGACTTTTTCTTCTGATTTTCTCAACCAGCTCCAAGGCCAGACCTTGCTGCCAGGATACGAGTCAGGTGGTTGGGCCCAGGGCAGAAAAGCAGATTACCATGTGGTTTCCCTGAATGACTGGACTCTGGTAAAGTGGTGGGAAGTGTCTGGATTGGGGGTGGGGGACAGTCCCGGATGCTGACTGTACCAGGCATCCTGCTAGGCACTTTATCCTTTAATCTCTCATGCCTGGGGAGATTATGTATCCCCATTTTACAGATGAGGCAACCAGTTTGAACTAAAGTAATGCGAGATCTCTCTAGCTAGCTTTTCTGTTTTCTGAGTTTCTCATCCTTCAGAGGCCTGACTACCTCTATCTATACCTCTTCCAGGGGCTTTCTCGGGTTTGCTTTCCCTTTAGCAGAGAGCAGAAAAGGGGATAGTTTTTATGGCATATTAAAGATATTCTTGTCTGAAGAGCCACTGGGCATTGATCTTGAGTTTAGGAGAAGGTAGATTTAATACGTGGAATAAAGGTGTCAAGTGCTATGAGAGCCACTGGTTCAGATTTTTGTTAATTTCTCTTCCTCTCCCCCTCCCATAGTGGTACTGGGCACTGAACCATGTGCTTTCACATTAAGCTAAATCTCCAGGCCTTTTTTTTTTTTTCCTTTGAGACAGGGTCTCACTAAGATACCCACGCTGGGCTCAAACTGGCAATCCTTCTGTCTCAGCTTCCCATAGTTCTGGGATTACAGGTATACACTACCATGCCTGGCTTATTGCTCTTATTCCTAATTCTGGAAAGGCAGTCTTGGGGCAGGGTTGTTCTTTTAGGCACCAGGAACTAGAAAAGATGATGAGCTCCCAACTTGGACCTTTGAGAGTCAGGGTTGCAGTGCTGCCCAGGCTCAGAGCTGTCTTTTGTCTTCACTGCCCCAGCCCTTCTGGGGCACCTGATGACCTCACCCCCATCCCTCAAGCTCTGTTTGCCCGGCTGGAGTCAAGGGGATACAGACTCACTATAGACCCCCTGCCCTTCCCTAAATGAGAGGCCACATTCCTGAAGCTACCTCTGAAGAGGTAGGCAGCACACAGGGCTCTGTGTCTGTCCTCTCATCTCACCCCCACCCTGGGGTGGAGGTAGGAGATGATCACACAGACTGCTGCTCTCTCAGGTTCTAGCAGGGTCACGGCCTGGTCAGAAAGCTGTTCTTGCCATCAGTCTCTTACAGAACATCTTCAAGGGCTCGTCTTCAAGTGCCTGGCCTGTCCCTTCCTTGAACCTTGGTTTCCTCTTTAGCAGAACACAGATACTCTTAACTTCCTGGACTCCTGAACAGGGCCCTGGCCACATTCTGTCAAACAAATGTTAAGTTCTTGACCCTTAGGCCTCTGGAGGAGTGCTGGAGTTGGGTTGCAAAGAAGGTGACGCAACCAGATTCTATGGGGACATGATCAGGCAGGCGTGACCATGTGAGAGGAGAAGAGGGAGCAGGGAAGGAGGAATGTGATTTCTGTGCCCTGTATACTCCTGTGTGGCAGGCCACACTCAGCAGAGCATGCATCTTCCCTGCCTGTGTCATGGCGTGAGGGGTACGATACAGTCACAGGTATGCCCCAAAGTGAGAAAATACCTTAGATTGGAATTTATAGAAAAGGTAAACTAGGGAGAAACTTTTCTTTTCACAATTTCTGAGGTTTGAGCCTAGGGCTTCAAGCTTGTTGGGTAAGCACTGTATACTGAGCTATATATCTTCAGCCCAAGGAATAAATTTTGTCTGACATCTTTAAAGGATTTATTTATTTACTTATTTATTAACAGGATCTCTCTGTATAGTCCAGGCTTGTCCTGGATTCACTATGTACCTTAAGCAAGCCTTGAACTCAGTTATCCTCCTGCCTAATCCTCCTGAGTGCTAGGATTCCAGGCATGCACCACCACACCCAGATAATTTTTCTGTGGTCCTGGAAATCAAATCTAGGACCTTGTGCATGCTAGGTAAGCTCTGTAACCACTGAGCTAACCCCATAGGATTTTTCTTTCTATAGAATTTCTCTTAGTGTACAGTATTGATTCAGTAAGCTTTGTTTACACATTATCTCTTGAAGAAAACATGTATCTTTGGAGGTTTTTTTGTTTTGTTTTGTTGAGACAGGATCTTGCTCTGTAGTCCAAGCTGGTCCTGAATTCACTGTGTAGCCCAGGCTGGCCTTGGACTCACTGCAGTCCTCCTGCCTCAGCCTCCTTAGTGCTGGGTTTACAGGCGTGCTCCATTATGTCCAGCTGCATCTTTGTATTTTAAAGCAATCGCACACCTTAAAGGAAAAAGACCTCTTTTTGTGGTACTGAGGAAGGTACCCAGTGCCTTCCCACTGAACTGCATCCTCAGCTCCTTTTATTTTATATTTTAAATTTTTGACACAGGGTCTCACAAAGTTGCTCAGTTGGCCAGGTGAGGCTCAACTTGTGTTCATCCTACCTCATACTCTCAGCATGCTGGGACTGTATGCTTTAACACTACTAGGACCAGCTAAGAAGAAATTATTCTTAACCCTACTCAGCTTAGCAGTAACCTGTGATGGCTCTTTGGTCCTCTGGGTCTCTTTTATTCCTAATCTGAAAAATGAAGGATTTGTATTAGGTGAATGATTAGGTGAATGATTTTGTATTGGGTGAGTTGATCCCTGCACCTTCAGATGTGCACAGGATCCTTTCCTTCTCCCCTCTCCCCTACATTCCCCAGTGATGGACGCCCTGTCTTTAACTGCCGTATGATTTTACAAATTACTTGACACTACAGGTCTCTTGGCTCCTGGTTGAAACTGCATCCATGTACTCTGATAACATTTATTTCTTGCTTATCAGAAGCTTGTGTGTCTGGTGAATTTTTTAAAAGGGGATAATAATATTTTCACAATAACTGCAGCTCAATAGTGAAGAGATCTTAAGTGGCCAGAGCTTGGGCTCGGATGGAGCAGGATCTCTAGACCATCGTCCTGTCTGCCATCCTGCGCCCTGGGGAAGAGTTGGCACCCTCACTTACAGTGCTCTCATGCTAAGGCAGAGGGAGTTTCCCTTATTTTTGTTTACCTCCTTCAGAGCTCTGAGGCAAAAAGCTGGAAGAAGCTTCTGCTCAAGTGGCTGGTTCTCTCAGGGAGGCGGAGGACAAACACGCAGCCAGGCCTTCCGAAGACGTAGGAGAGCTTGCTCTTTAACATACGTCAATTCTCTGTAGCGATGACTGGTTGGACCCTTTTCTGTAAATATCTGGTCTGAAGAAATTGGGGTTGAGAATTTACCTGTATACATTTGGTCTGAAGAGACAGTAGGTGTGAAGGTTGGGCCAGTGTCTTATCTCCCACCATTACGCCTCGCCCGCTTGTTCATTTTTGCAGTACTGGGAACTGAACCCAAACCCTTCACATTGAGCTACTTGTCCAGTCCACTTTTTACTTACTTATTTATTTTTATTTTCAGACAAGGTCTCACTAAGTTAAGTTGCCTAGGATGATCTTGAATTTACAGTTCTCCTGCTTTAGCTTCCCAGAGTACTAGGATTATTGACCATACCACCAGGCCCAATACTTGCCTCTTCTTATACATCCTAGATACAAAATATACTCTTAATTTATAGGAGTTTGTTTATTTTCAGACAGGGTCTCACTCTGTAGTACAGGCTGGTACCTAATTCTCTGTGTAGCCTAGGCTACCCTCAACTCACAGCAATCCTCCTGCCTCAGCCACCCAAGAGCTGGGATTATAGGTGTGTGCCACCACGCCAGGCTAGCAATTTATAGGAATTGATTTTAGATTGATTGACTTGAAATTGATTACATAATTCATTTTAGGACCTTCTTTACTTGGTTCATTCTGGGTAAGAAGCAGATCCATATTGCCTAGGCGTGGAGGGGAAAAGAGTCTTATGTATATTTGCCTTTGGTTTTCACAGATTTGGAGTAAAGGAAATGCACATGTACTGGGCATCTTCGACGAGCCAGGCATCATTTGAGGCATTTGTACATAATTTTCCATAACCTATGAGATTTCAGCTTTACTCATATACTGTACAGACTAAGAAATTGAGGCACAGATAGTAAATGAGTTAGTGCATGTGAAAATCTCCACTGGCTATTCATGTGTTCCCTGCTGGGTTCAAAAGATCAGGTTTGCGTCTGAGCTGACTCACTCAGGTGACTGCGAGGTTCTTGTTCTCTCTGTATGCCACACACTTTATATCTGCCCGGGCCCTCTCTCATGTTTCAGAGGGGAGGTTGTCCTCTGGTGTAACCTTACTGTGTGTGGGCTTTAGGTGATCAGTGTCTTAGCTGTGGGTTCTTATCATAGTGCTACCAAGTCCCAGCTGGGTACATTGGCCATAGAGCCAGGACACATTTTGGCTATCACCTAAAACTTTCAAAAATTGAAAGTGGGAAAAATGGTTTGGCTTTGGAAAGAACATGTAGTGACCATGACCTGAGGATCTGAGGTAGGACATTTTTGAGTTACACATCCAGAGTGTAGTTTGGACTTTTTTTTTTTTTTTTTTTTTCCTTGAGACAGGATTTCACACTGTAGCCCAGGCTGGTCCTGAACTCACTGTATAGCCCAGGCTGATAGCAAACTCAGGGCAGTCCTCCTCCCTCAGTCTCTCAAGTGCTGGGACTGTATGCATGCACTGCCACGTCCAGCTAATTTTTATGTGGTGCTGGAGAATCAAACCCAGGGCCTATACGTGCTAGACAAATGCCTTGTCCTTTGAGCTGTGCCCCCAGCCCTGGATTCTTTTATTATCATTTGGGGGATGTTAAAAGAACCGATAACTACTAGAGAAGAGAACATTGTGGGGGGAAAAAATGGAGGAGGAAAATTAATTGTGCCACTTAACATTCACTGTTTGAACTAGAGAAGCATCATGAAGGTTTAACACTCAGAGGGACTCCCTCAGTGTCACTGATGCGAATCCTGAAGCTGTGGAGGCACGCTGCAGGGCCCAGGTGGTGGCTTGCTGTCCACACATACTTGTGTTCCAGCTTCATTGCTTTGCATTGGGCAGCTTGGCAGTGACTTGACTTTGATTTTGCTTTTCAGTCTCCTGATCTGTACAACAGGCCTAAACCTACCACCTTGCTGGGTTATGATCAGGGTGAGAGACAGTGTAAAGAAGGCACTTCATGCAGTGACTGAAATATGGTTGGCATTCTGGTAACAGCAGATGTTGTGAGTAGCCAGGCTAGCCCTCCACAGCTTCCAGTAGCCTAAGAACGCAGTTGTGGCGAAACAGGATTTAGGGACCGATAGCGAGTCCTCTCGGTGGCTGCTCATCTTCCTGTTCTTCAGAGGCACCTGCGGCAGCAAGTGTGGCCATCCGGCTGATGCACTCTTCAGAAGCATTCCTTGACACTGATCTGTGCCTTGGTGATGTCACTCTGCAGCCAGGTGCTCTTCCCAGCAGTGGTGTGGCTGCCTCCTGCATGTCTGCACTCGTTTCTCTCCGGGCTCCCTCTCCTGGGCTTGGCCAGGGCTATTTGCTGTGAACAAAAGCAGGATACTGGCAGTGGAAAGGAGGGCGGGTTCAGTGCTCCTGTCCCTTGCGGCGCACATACCATTGCAAGGGTGTGACAGAGCCCAGGCCTGCATGTGGGTGCAGAATGCCTGTACCAGATTTTCTCTTCTGTAGACAGGAGAGACCTGGTGACATGAGCTCTGGAGTCTTTGTTCATACATATACCTGGGCTACGTCTTCCGACCATTTTCAGTTTGGTAACATTTGGTGAAGGGCCTACCCTGGCAGGCCCTTGGCTTAGGTGCTGAGTCTGGGATAAGTAAAGGAGACACTTGACCCTACTTCCAGGGAGCTCACAGTCTGGTGAAGGAGAAAGGGGACTATCCAGAAGCAGATGTCAGAAGGTGGCAGGCAGGCAAGGAGTCTCTGCTCCCTATTGCTGGTCTTCGGAGAGGTACTTCGTAGTTATAAACCCAGACCACATTTAATCCTCAGTGCCACCTGAGAGTAGGTGATGATGTTTCCATTTCACACACAAGGAGGAAGGAACACTTAGATGAGAAAACAGAGTTCTGAGATCGGAACCTCAGATCATGTAGGTCAAAACAGATGTGCCTACAGAGCTGAGGGGATCTTGGGGATCCCTCATGTCACAGCTGAAGAAACTGAACCCACAGAAGGAAAGGGGCTTATCCTAGAGCATGTGGCACTTAAGACCTTAGACCTCCGTCTCTCTCCTAATTCAAAGCTCGTCCACTGTCCATCTTGCATTAAATTTAAGCCATATGCCCATGTCAAGGTCTCCTCTGTGTTTGTCCTCACCGCACAGTTCTAGGCACTTTCTTTCCATACTTACTGTGAGGTACCCAGTTCTCAAGACCCTGAAGTTTGGCATCTATAGGACAAAGTGGGGAAAGCTACTGGGGAGTAAAGGCCAAACAGTGTCTCTTGAGCACCCAAGGGTAAATGAGCGCTCCAGAAAGATAGAAGGGATTTTCAGGGCCCACGTCTTTAGTCCTCCCTTGTTCTGGAGATTTCTACAGTTGTTTCAACTCATTCTCATCTCCCTTTTCTACCCCTGCTGTGCTCAGAAGTAGTAGCACTCACTACTCTCTCATCTTGCCTTGTTTTGTTTAGATCTCTGCCAGAAAATAGGGTATGGCCCTTATGTGTTTGTCCTATAGCTGCACTGCCTAGCAAATTACAATAGTGCAGTTGCCTTGTGAAGGGTTCTCTTTGCACTTATGCATTTATTTAGACCTCATATTTGCTCTTTGTAGCTGGAAGCTATTAATTACATTTTGTCAGGAGGGGAAAACAGCTAAGAGAAGTCGTCCAAAGCTGCCTGGCTAGTGGCAATGAGTAGCCAGTAATGTAAGTTATCATTATATTATCATCATCTTTTTTTGAGACAGGTCTTAGCTCTGTAGTCCAGGCTGATCCTGAACTCACTGTGTAGCCTAGGCTGGCCTTGAACTCGTGGCAATCCTTCTGCCCCAGTCACTCAAGTACATCTTCCTCATTTTTAATAGCAGCTCACAATTATTGAGTTGCTAATGTAGTAGGCCTTTTATATAAGCCTTCTATACATTTATTTATTTAGAGAAGCAAGTGCTGTCACCACTCTGCTATTCTTCTAGCCCCCTTTTGTGTGCTTAATACACATTATTTTATGAATTTTTAGAGCAATCTATTTTACACATGAGGAAACTGGATCAGAGAAGTGAAGTGTCTTGCCCAGGATGCCATAGAAAGGGACAGAGTCAGGACTCTACCCAAAAGGCAGAGCCATGCTGTCTGTGAAAAACAGGGGTATGACTGTGTGGGTGGGTAAGACCTGCCATAAGAACGCGGAGTCCAGTGGAACACACTGGATGCTCCTGTGGTCTCAGTGATTCAGGAGGCTGAGTTGGGACGATCCTTTGAGCCCAGACATTCAAGCCCAGCTTGGGCAATGAGGTAAGGCCTCACAAAAGCAGGACACCTTAAGAAGGAAGGTGGAAGCATTGGCTCAACATGCCAAAGTACTCTTGGCTGTGTATGTCAGAGGAGAGGAAGAGCTGTGCAGCCTGTGCCTGAGAACACACGGGCTTAGAGGCAGTGCTTCCCAGCCAGGGAAGAGGCCAGGGCTCTGACAGCTTGCACAATGCTAGTAGCATTTTGGGTTTCTCCCCTAATACTTTATTTTGAAATTTTTCAAATATATAGAAAAATTGAAGGAATAGTTCAAATAATACACTGTCTTCATCTAGGTTCATTATTTGTTAACTTTATGACACTCTGCGTCTATATATTGTATTATTTTTGCAAAACTATTTAAAAGTAAGTTGCAGGCATGCTTTAAATATGTTTTTTTTCCTAAAATTCTTCTCTGTAACCAGATGCATTATCATGTCTAAGAAATTAATAATTTCACAATATAATATATAGCTCAAATTAAATTTTCCTCATTTGTTCTAAAAAATATTATGTCTGTTTTCATTTTCAGTCAAATATTGAGCTGGATCTGGAAGTATAGGCCTATAATCCTAGCAATCTGAGAGGCCAAGGCAGGAAGACTACAGGTTTCAAGTCCAGTCTGGGTAGCGTAGCAACTTATGGGACCCTGTCTCAACCATATAAAATAAAAAATGACTGAGGAAATAGTTTGGTTTGAAGATCCTGGGCTCAACCACCAGTATCAAAAGAAAAAAAAAGAATACAAGGTCAAGTTATTATTATGGTGGTTTCAGTATCTCTAGACTGTTTTCAAATTTGTGTGGTGAGTCTGGCTGTAGTCTTGTCTAGTTGGAGAATGAGACAGGAGAATTGCTTGAACCTAGGAATTTGAGGCCAGCTTGGGCAATCTAAGGAGATAGTGAGACCCTGTCTCAAGCGGGAAGGAAAGGAGGGGAGAGGGAAGAAAGAAGGAAGAGAGGAAGGAAAAAAAAGTGCTGGGAGTCTGTCTCAGTGGTAGACTGGCTTGCCTAGCATGTGAGAGGCCCTGGGCTTAATCCTCAGCACTGCAGAGGAGAAAAGAATATTAATTAAAAGAAAAAAATAGAGCCTAATGGCATAATCACGGTACTGTAGGAGGTTGAGGCAGAAGAATCAAAAATTCGAGCCCAGCCTGGACAACTTAGTAACTTAGATCCTGTCTCAAAATCAAGTATAATTCCATGTCCAGGACAAATCTTTACTATCAGTTTTAACAGAAGGATAGGGTGTAATGTATTCTCAGTTATCAAAAATAGTCTTATAGCATTGGGTTTTTGAATTGTTGAATATTTATGATGTGTGGAAAAGCATGACACATACATCTCAGTCATACAAAATAGCTTGTAAGTGCATACCAGACCTATAAGCACACACTCAACTACTGCTTATGATTGAATGACTTTGTTCTTTGCTTGTGTTTTTCTGTTTCCTGTAATGCACAGACTAGTTTTTAGAAAGTAAAGATTATTTTAACCCTGCCCCTGAAAAATCAAATATAAGAGGCTCAGTGGTATAAGTGCTTACCTAGCAAGTGCAAGATTCTGGGTTCAGTTCTCCAACACCATATTAGCTGAACATGGTAATGCACTCCATTAATCCCAGTACTTGGGAAGCGGAGGTGGGAGGATTGCCATGACTTCGAGGCCAGCCTAGGCTACATAGTGAGTGAGTTCAAGACCAGCCTTGACTACAACAGAGTGAGACCCTATCTCAAAAAAAAAAAAAATAGCTGGGCATGGTGACACATACCTGTAATTCCAGTACTCAGGAGGCTGAGGCAGGAGGATTATTGTGAATTTGAGGCTGGCCTGGTCTTTAGAGTGAGATCTTGTCTCAGTAAATAAATAAATAAATAAATAAATAAATAAATAAATAATAGGATGGGGATGTAGTTCAGAGTGAAGGCCCTGTCTTAAATCCCTAATACATCAGTCAATCACTCAAGTCAATCTGCTTCCCCTCCATCCCGTGTTAACTTTGTAGAAGAGTAAAAACCAGCTGTTTTATTAAGTGGCCTACTTTCTGGATTTGCCTGATGGATTTCTTTCTGGTTCACTTTTTTTTGTTTTTGGCACACTCACTCTATCAATAATGCTGCAGGTGACAGGTAGGTTTTGAACAGTGGAGGCAATTGAGCTTCTTTGCACATTGAAATTGTTCTAGATCAGATGTACCTAACTGCACCCATGAATAGGCTTCAGGGAGTCCTTGACGCACACACCTAAATTATATATTCGTTTTCCTGGGTGAGGCTGCTTGGCTCCTATCAGATTCTCAGAGGGCTCTAAGATCCAAAGCCTGCCCACAGAGGTGTGCAGCACAGAACTGGCATCTGGAGTCTTGTTCACGCTGAACCAGCTTTGCCCAAGGAGTAGGCACTAAGCTATAACTTTCTCTCATGCTGGCTTTGGGTCAAAGTCAGGAACAGCCTATGTGACCTGGTTTCAGGGATCTAGGATTATTCCTGTTCTTGCCTTGCCTCGCAGGTGTTCAGAGTGCCAGGATTCCCTCACCAACTGGTACTATGAGAAGGATGGGAAGCTCTACTGCCATAAGGATTACTGGGGGAAGTTTGGGGAGTTCTGCCACGGGTGCTCCCTGCTGATGACAGGCCCTGTCATGGTGAGTGGTTCCCTACATTGCTGCCCCTAATGGTGATCAGTCTACTGACAGCGCCTCCTGTTGCCCAGGGTCATTCATCTTTGGGTCTACCTGTCAGCCAGAGAGTCTCCATTTATTCATTCGTTCGGCCAACAAGTGTCTATTGAGTACTTACCAAGTAACAGATAAGATCCTACCCTTAGCCAGGGTTCTGTAGGAGGCTGAGGCAAGAGGATTCCAAATTTGAGCCCAGCCTGGGCAACTACAACATGGCAAGACCCAGTCTCAAAATAAAAAATAAGATGAGCTGAGGATTGTACCTCAGTGTGAAGGTTCTGCGTTCAGTTCTCAGTACCACACACAGAAGAAAAGAAAACCCTTCCCTTAAAGATTTAGCGTCCAGTTTTAGGAGCAGATGGTAGACAGGCAGGGAGGAAACAAAGCAGTGGGAGAGGGCCTTGAAGGAAGGTGTTACAGGTTGAGAGGAGGATACCCTTGTGTTTTGTTGAGGGACTCAGACAAGGAGACAAGGAAAACCTGGAGCAGGCTGGTAGAGAAAGTCTGTCTCAGTGCCTGCTGCAGCCAAAGGACTTTTAGCATAGTTCTGAGATTTGTGAGCCTGTGTTAAAGGAAGTATGTCTTTGTAGGCGGTATAATTACTTCTGGGGACATATTTTCATGACTGAGACCCAAATAGTTTTTTGCAATGTAAGAAATAAGGAATTTGACACTTCCTTTGGCAGCCCTGGGGCAGGAGGTGAAAAAGCTGTATATGAAAGAGTAGATTTTTGACTGGAATCTTTCGATCCTTGATAAGCAGTCACTCACCTACCACCTACACTCCAGGTAAGATGATAACTCACTTCTTCCTTCTGCACATTTCCTCCGCCTACTCACAGGTAGCTGGAGAGTTCAAGTACCATCCAGAGTGCTTTGCCTGTATGAGCTGCAAGGTGATCATTGAAGATGGGGATGCGTATGCACTGGTGCAGCATGCCACACTCTACTGGTAAGGAGATGGCTCTGTGTCTCCTCTGCAGTGTTCAGGAGGGAGGGACAGGTGATGGAGTGGGTTGGCTGGAAAGACTCGGGTTATCTGAGTACTGGGTTTCTTTCACAGCAGTGCTCTAAAATAGCTTGCTAGCCAATAAGCAGGACCTTTATCATTTCTCAACCCTCAGTCCTTACCTACCATGAGAATAACCTCACTATGCCCTGCAATTCTTCCAGAAAGAGAGAATGGCTGGGAAGATGCTCTCCAAAGAGGATCTCTGAATATTAAAGACAAAGACCCTGGGACTGGGGGAATATCTTAGCAATTAGAGCACTTGCCTAGCATGCTTAAGGCATGGGGTCAGGTCCCCAGCATTACATAAGTTCACCGCCAGCCTAGACTATAAAATGAGTTCAGGACCAGCCTGAACCACAGAGTGAGACCTTGTCTCAAAAAAAAAAGAAAAGAAAAGAAAAAAAAAGAAAAGAAAAAGAAAAAACAAGCAAAGACCCCTTAAAAGTCACCTAGCTCACTCTACCAAGCTGCTTTGGTTGACAAAGTCAGCTGGGGCCCAAGGAATAGATGGGGGTAGGGCAAGTTTCTCACTGTAAGTCAAAGAGCAAGAGAGGGTGGACCATCTTAATCTTCCCAGTATACCCACCCCCAGTCCCAGCCCACCCCAGAGAACCCGAACTCTTCATTGTGAATGGTCAGGAAGAATTATGGAAAAGAGGGAGGTGGTGAAATTTCGGATATGTTGCTTAAAGCTTCAAGATACAGTGGTTGCTGGGGAACATCTAGATAGGACTCAAGATCTCAGTCACCTTTGTGCCCTCTCCACAGTGGGAAGTGCCACAATGAGGTGGTGCTGGCACCCATGTTTGAGAGACTTTCCACGGAGTCTGTTCAGGACCAGCTACCCTATTCTGTCACCCTCATCTCCATGCCAGCCACCACCGAGGGCAGGCGGGGCTTCTCAGTGTCTGTGGAGAGTGGCTGCTCCAACTACGCCACCACTGTGCAAGTCAAAGAGTGAGTATTCGAAGAACCCTGTCGCACAGGTTCTTGAGACCACAGATGGGCTTCCTGGACTTCAGAGTTTGTCTGAAGCAGAGCTCCCTCATCCTCATTGCCCAACTTGCTCCGGAGCTCACTGTGCCATAAGCACACTCAGGCCTTGTCACTTACCATTCTATCTGCGTAGACGGCTTCCCACCGGATACCTAAGGCCAGAATCTCTCACTTTTCAGGTATCAGTTTTCAGATCATGTTTGCGCTTTGAAATTATCTGGCTTAATTAATATGTATAAGTTTGACTATCAACTGTCCTCCCCACTAGAATGTACACTCTAGCAGGAACTTGCTAAGCACTGCATGCCCAGGGCCTACAGCAGGACCTGATACTAGTTTGTGTTCATTGATTATCATTTTATTGGTTGAGTCAATGAACAGGAGGAAGGAGAAAATGGGGTCTGTGGTGCAAAAGACCTCATCCTTTATAGGTCTAGGACAGGAACTAGATTTGAAAAAAAAAATTGTGTCCATGTCATATCAATAATGAGGTACCAATGGACCATTATCATGTAAATACTTAGTTTTGCATCTATTATGTAATAAGTATGAACTGGAGTTTACAGCATAGGCAAGAAGTTCTAAGGCTGAGAAAGTCAAGAGGAGGTAAAGTCTACTCTGTAGCCTCATTAGATGAAGGTAGGGGGATTATGTTCAGGCAGAGGGAAGAGCGTGCCTCCACAGGTAGGATCCATGGTTGTGGCTGGTATGGATTAACAGTAGCCGGAAAAGGGGCTGTGAGGCACGTAGGACCTGGATTATGAAGATCCGGCAGATCTGTTGACGGGTATAAGCAGTGAGGTAATATGACCATGTTGGTGTTTTAGAAGGCTTGCTGGTACACAAGTTAGTTGGGAGAGGCGAAATCGTAGAGCTGTGGAGAGCAGTTAGGAAACTGTTGCAGTGATCTGTGTGAGAGATGTTTATAACAGTGGTGATTGAAGACAAGATTTTTAGAAAGGGTTGGGTATGTTGGGGACAAAGTAGGGAGGGGGGACATGACAAAACTCCAGATGAGGAAAAGGATTTCTAAGTTTTTGGTTTAGGCCACTGGGTAAGTGGTGATTCCCTTCACTGAGCTAGAGCCATCCTGGAAGGGTGTTGCCTTTCTGGGTGGGTGACCTGGATCTTGCGATCTGGGCGGGGAGAAGGCTGCTAAGCTTTCTGAGCACAGGCAGGATAGGTCAGGTGAGTTTTTAGGATGTCTTCACCTTGCCTCAATTTTTGTCTGGCTTAGGGTCAACCGAATGCACATCAGTCCCAACAACCGCAATGCCATCCACCCTGGGGACCGCATCCTGGAGATCAATGGGACCCCTGTCCGCACACTCCGAGTGGAGGAGGTAGGGGTGGGTCTAGTCTGTCTTGTGGGGTGAGACATGGAGCAGACCCTCTGGGAAGTCAGGCTGTGTCCATTATCTTTTCCCAGCTTATCTTTGTCTTGTCACTGAACCTGTGACCACTAATGACCTCCTATGTCAGACTAGCAAGTTCACAGGACAGCAGGGATGGCCTGACAGATGGGGGAGCTGACAAGATTCCAGGCAAAGGGCATTGTGAGGCTGCTGGCAGCTGTAGGCCACCACCAGTCAATTTGAGTGTTGTCTACACTGTGCTTGGATCATTGGATTGGCACTGGGTGGCCTGGGAAGGGGCAGCCTGTGGGAACCAGCCTTACACTACCCTTCGCCACAGGTGGAGGACACAATTAGCCAGACCAGCCAGAACCTTCAGCTGTTGATAGAACATGACCCAGTTTCCCAGCGCCTGGACCAGCTTCGGCTAGATGCCCGGCTCTCTCCTCACATGCAAAATGCTGGGAACTCCCATACCCTGAGCAATCTGGATACCAAGGAGAATCTGGAAGGGACTCTGAGAAGACGCTCCCTAAGGTGCCACCGCCTACTTTAGCTCGATTCTGTCCATGTCTGTCTCCCAGAGACTGAGTTGACTATTAAAGGCTAGCAGCATTAGGACGAGAACCAGCTGGCTAGGGACAGACTGCGAGGGTTGTGTTGTCCCATGGGAATCAGAACTCAGAGCCAGGTCTGTGCTGAGCCGGCTCCCTGCCAGGTTTCCTTAGAAAGGATCAGTCTGTGTCCCCTGAACTCTGGAACTAGACAGGAGGCAATGATCTGTGGAGGAGCTGTAGGGCTCAAAGCTGGGAGTAGGCCCACAGGCAGGATAGATGATCTAGAAGGGCTTTGAAGACGACAGAGGAAATGGTGATTGCAAGTGTTTTAGACTTGAGGGACCAACAGCTGTACAGCTCAGCCAGGTCCCTGGGTGTGGGGGCGGGGTGGGGCTTGTATGCAAGCCCCAAGTAGAGAAACTTACAGAGCAGGAGTCAAAAACACAGACTTTTAGGCAGAAATACTCATAACAAGGCTTCAAGTTGAGCCCCTCCCTTCACAAATCACTTCATCTCTGTGAGCCTCTGTCTCTGAATCTGTAAAGTGGGGCTGCAAGATAAAGATGGCTGTCTCAGGAAAAATAATTAAGAATGCAGTATGTACATGTACCAGTTCCCCACAATGAATGTAATTATTATGTATCACAAACATATATTAATTTTAAAAGATGGCTCTTACCAGTTATACCAGAATTAAGTGTGGAAAAGACAAAATTGTATAGTTGTCAGTATAGGGTCAGTCCTCAGTAAATGTGAAATATTGTTAGCATCACAAGGAACCCCCAATCAGCCAAGCTAAGTGAGTGCCTTCGTCAGCAAGAACGCATGAGGAGAGGCCAAGAGAGTGAGGGGCCTGGGAAAGGAGGGTGTGGGGTAGCTGGAGAGCTGCTCAGTCTCCTGGAGGGCTGCGTACAAGAGGGGTTTGCTCTCCTGGGTGCCGCGGTGGGTGTCAGCAGAAGGCAGCGCGAGGCGGAAGGACAGGCAAGCCCAGAGCCAGCTCCGTCCTTCCTGGGGATCCTAGTGAATGGAGCAGGAGGGTACTGCAGAGAGAAGAAATGTGCACGACTGTGATTCACCCGCAGTGCCTCCGTCCGCAGCCTTCTTTTTCCTCTTCTCTTCTTTGTGCATGTGTGTAGTACTGGGGATTGAGCCCAGGGCCTTCACACTCAGCTACATCTCCAACCCATTTTTACTTTTGATTTTGACACAGGGTCTCAAGTCATTAAGTTGCCTAGCCTGGGCTTGAACTTGCCTCAGCCTCCCAGAGTACTAAGATTACAGACCTGCGCCCCTAGGCCCAGCTGCCTTCAGCCTTCTTGTCTTCTCCTCAGTAAGACAAAATAACAGTCCTCAACCATTATTACTACAGGCCACTTTTAAAAACGTAAACATAGTATCTTTATTGCTATAAAAATCATATATGTTTCTTATCTTAGAATTAAGGAAATATGGACAGGTACAAAGGTACTCAAAATACTATTTAAAATTCCACTTGTTCTCGAGGAAGCTTGAGACCATCATGCTTAGTGAAGTGAGTCAGAAGCAGAAGGAAAAATATCGAATGGTTTCTGTGTATGAAAAATCCAGATCCTAGATCACAATTATCTCATGGAACTTAAAGTGAAAAATAAAGGGAACGGGGGGTGGGGGGTGGATTGAAAGGAAAGCAGGGAAGGTCTTGTTACCTTGACTAGATATGTATATGCACAAAATGACCAAGACCAATATAAACCTTAAATTTTGCACTTATACATATCAATAAAATGGAAAATAATAATAAATTATTCTTCTAAAAAATTCCATTTCCTCATTTTTTAGATGGTAGCTTGCTATCATTCTAACATTGAGTCAAGTAGAAGTAGTCAGTAGTGGGTTACCATCTATAGTTCTGTTATATACAGAAAATTAGAAGCTAGTAGGACCTGGCCTGATGAAGCACACCTGTAATTCCAGCACTCTGGGAGGCTGAGGCAGAAGTTTGAGCCTAGCCTGGGCAATTAACAACTCAGTGAGACTCTCTCTCTCAAAATTTTAAAAAGGTAGGGGATATAGCTTACTGAAAAGGGCCTAGGTTCAAACACCAATACAGAAAGCAAAACAAAACCAAACAAGCCTTGATAAAAACGCCAGAATCTAAATAATTCTTCCACATAGGAGGAAGTACTCAGATATCCCCTTTCCCTCCCTTCCTCCCTCTCTCTCTCTCTCTCTCTCTCTCTCTCTCTCTCTCTCTCTCCCCTTCTCTCTTCTCTCTTCTCTCTTTAATGCTAGGAATGGAACCTAGTTCTTTTGTGTTTCAGGCAGATACTTTGCTGCTGAGCTATTCCCTTAGCCCCCAGATTTCCTATTTTGAATGTGTTTTTACTGGTATCTGCAGCCCAGAATAGCACATCTGAGAGCCCTCACCCCCCTCGTAATAGCATCCAAACTACGGACATTGGAACAAATGGCTGTGCCTGAGGTTCCTGCCTTAGGGTGTCCTGCCTTGGAGGACTTCCTATCCTACTTTCATCTTTCCTCATCCTCAGGCGCAGTAACAGCATCTCCAAGTCCCCTGGTCCCAGCTCCCCCAAGGAGCCCCTGCTGCTCAGCCGCGACATCAGCCGCTCAGAATCCCTTCGCTGTTCCAGCAGCTACTCACAGCAGATATTCCGGCCATGTGACCTGATCCATGGAGAGGTCCTAGGAAAGGGCTTCTTTGGGCAGGCCATCAAGGTGAGCACAGGTAGCGCAGGCTATACTCTTTCCTACCTCTCTTCCTCTTCTTCTGGGAGGTTCTCATCACATGGCCCTACTCCACATCCTATAGACACCGGGCCTCCTTGCTGGCTGTGGGAGATGGTGTAGGGGATGCACTTGCCCCCAGCCAGCCAGCCAGCCAGCCAGCCCCTCAAGACCGTATCAGTGCTACAGGGAGCTGTGGCTCTGGAGAGGCAGGGCGGGATGAGCTGTGCTCGGCCCTCCTGTCGGCAATCAGTGGGCGTGTGTCCGGCCCCCAGGAGCCTAGAGGGAGTGGCTCCTGCCACCCTGGCGAGCAGTCTCAGGGACTAACTTCTCTTTCTTTCTCTTCTCCTCCTCCTCTGCTGTGAGAGCTGGGAGGGGGGGTCAGGTAAGCCATGTGTCTCAGCTTGTGGGGCAGCGGGGCTGGAGAGCTCATCCTCAACCTACCCAGCTCCCTGGTGCATGTCTGTGGCACTGACCCTCCTGCCTAAGATGCCTTTTCACCTCAGAGAGTCACTCCTGTGCCAGATGAGCAGAGCCTTGCTTGGCTTGGCAGTGCCCCTCCACCTGCTTCCCCACTCCCCTTCTTCAGATTCTTGCTCTCCTCCATGCATGCCCAGCTCTTCAGGGATGAGGGTGGATTTCCCTCTGACTTCCCTGCTGCTCAGCGTTATGTCCACTGCACATGAACTGTCAGTCTGATCTGATCTGGCTCAGTTTTCCAAAATGCTTCTGGTGTCGGTACCATTAACAAGCATCCTCCCTGTAGGTGACACACAAAGCTACAGGCAAAGTGATGGTCATGAAGGAATTAATTCGATGTGATGAGGAGACACAGAAGACTTTTCTGACTGAGGTAAGAAAGGAAGGTTGGAGCCAAGCATGGTAGTATATGCCTCTAATCCCAGCAGTAGGGTGGCTGAGCCTGGAGGATCACTGTTTCTGATGCTCCTACACAGTAAGCACGGTATGATGCTTTCTGTTTCCGAAAACAAAACAAAACAGAAAATAGTAGGGAACAAAGAGGAAAGAGAGAGTTGGAGCTTCCATCACAACTGTAGCCCCAGCTGCTTGAGGAGCTAAAGCCAGAAGAATCACTTGAGCCTGGGAGTTCTGGGCCAGCCTGGGCAATATAATGAAAAGAAAGCAGAGTTGGCACGTAGGGAATTTGGTGTCACTGTTAGAAAATAGAACCTTATGAAGAGTGATATTAAGGGAAACCGTACTTTGGAATCACTGTTTTAAAGATTGAGCAAAAAAGAACACTAGAGAAACATCCCCACTCCCTCTAAATTACTCTATAATTATTTGTCCAGTGACTACCTATTAAGGTCAGCACAAGCTAAGTAAAGGGATGTGATAACAGACGAGATGTAGATCAGAGGAGCTCCCAGAATATGAAAGTGATGGACCTGAAAACAGCCCAGGTTAGTACAGCTCAGTGTGATAATTACCTCCTGAGTATGTTGAAGGGAGCCTGGAGCGGGCCCCCAGAGAGCTAGCTCCCCTGAGTATCTACACAGTTCTCACTTCCCTTCCCACATCACTCACTATTGGACCCTTTCACTCCATTTTTGGTTGGTGGTTGGCAGGCTCCCTAGGGCAAGGCCTGGGAGGCCATCCCATCTGTGTTAGGCACCGACCCTGTGCCTGACCACATCATGGAAGGTAGGAGGTTAAAGAGGCAGCCAACACCTGTCAGTCCACTTTCAGGAAGGAGAGGGCGAGGAGGGTTTGGTGGTAGGTTAATGCCCGACCGCCTTGGTTTCGCCTAACCCCAGGTGAAGGTGATGCGCAGCCTGGACCATCCCAATGTGCTCAAGTTCATTGGTGTGCTGTACAAGGATAAGAAGCTGAATTTGCTGACTGAGTACATTGAGGGAGGCACTCTGAAGGATTTTCTGCGCAGTGTGGTAAGCACAACACCCCATTGCACCTTAAGGGGTTGTCAGAGGGTTACCAATGCCCCTACTCCCCTGGATCGGTAAGGCCAAGAGGCCTTGCTTTGGTCCCAAAGGACCATGCTGGGCAGGACTGGGCAAAGACAGATTTCCCTGCCAAGCTGTGCTCACCCTTGGGGTGTGGACTACAGGGGGGGCCAGGCCCCACGGCCTCTGACAGGCATTTCCTCACTTTGCAGGATCCATTCCCCTGGCAGCAGAAGGTCAGGTTTGCCAAAGGAATCGCCTCTGGGATGGTGAGTCTCACTAACGGCCCTGCCAACACAAGAGCAGGCTGAGGGCAGGGACTGGGGTGGCACTTAAGGGCAGGCATCCCACCCTGGGCAGCTTGGGTGGCTAAGTCATTCGGCAGCTGTTGATTTTCTCTGTGCTGTGGAAGTTGCTCCTGGACAAGTGTTTTTAGACATAATCCGAACCCAGGGGATGCCAAGTCTCCAAGGGCAAACAAGGCAAATTGAAGAGGCAAAACTAGGATGAGGTGGCCCGGCTTTGGTGTCACAGAGGTTTCTTGGTGCTAAGAGTCCTTGGAGCATTTAAAGTACCTCAGTGCCTAGGAAGTCAGAAAAGGAAGCCAGGAATTCTGTAATAGGTGAGTTCTGAAGGATGAGTGAGAATTAGCGCCCCCAGAGTTTAGGTAATGACAGCCTAAAAGACCCAGGAGGAGAGAGAAGAAAACAGTATTATTCAAAACGAGTAATAAATGAATCCAATCCTAGCAGTTGTAACAGTTGACAAAGTACTAAGTGGTTCCTGTTTGCTTAGGCACTGAGCTAAGGAATTAACACATATGAATGTATCGTCCCTCATGGCAACCTTTGCTTCCAGTTAAGAAGCTAAGGCTGGAAAGGGACAAAGCTGGTATTCTAAGCTAGTCAGTGTGACCCCTTCACCTGAGGTTTTAACCACTGCTCCTCACATGGGGGTTCATGCAGACAGTAGTAGTCTGGAACAGTAGAATGGAGGTAGGCTAAGGTCAGTCTATTTCAAAAGAGAATATTTTTCAGCAGTTGTGTGACTTGAGCCGTGCTCTTTCTGAGGCTAATCTGAGGTGGTCAATAGGTTGAATGGAGATGAAGAAGTAAGTGTCAGGCGTAACTAAGAGAACCAGGTAGAAAGCCAGTGAAACATTTCAGGCTCCTAAATTAAGGTTGTGGCGGTAGAGACAGCAGACTGGGAGATAGGGTGGAATCAGAATGGAGAATGAGGGAAAAGAAGTTGGAGGAAGAATCAGGATAGTTTAAGGAACCAGAATGGTGATGTCAAAAGACAGTGCTGATTGGGAAAAAAGTTTGGGAAGAGCTGGGATTGGTGTGGGCCGAGACTGATCTGCCAGCAGAAACCTCCCGGTATTCCTTGGGCAGGATGCTGGACTCTTTAGGGCAGGAGCTGCTGGTCACATGGCTATCTACAGAGAAGGGACAACTGGAGCTGTGGGACAGAAGAGGTATCCATATGGTTGGTAGAGGCTAACATGTGAACAGATGACTTTGAGAATAGTTAGCACTGCAATACCCGGAAGGAAAAAACTAGCCGGATTGAGAGCTCAGGAAGCGGGAACACGGGCAACTTGTGGAGATCCCTCAAGGGAAGGTTCTGCAGGCAGCCAGGTGGTGAGTTACAGTGATGAGCGAGGAATTCTAGGTATGTTGGCCAGGGTATGTGAGCAGCTCCAGGGAGGTAGGGCCAGGGGGTGGGGGGTGATGGCCCCTTCCCCATTTGTAGGGAAAGGAGTGAAAGAGGAAATGGCGTCCTGAGTGGCAACAGCAGAGGTAGAGACCTGGAGAAAGAAAATAGGCAGTGGGTTGTTGTGAAACACTGGGGTAGTACGAAGCAAGGTTGAAGTATAGACACAGTGCGGTGAGTGAAGTCTCAGGGAGGTGAACCAGGTAGAAGGTCACTTCCCTGTTACTGCAGGACGGCACCTGGGGTGGGAGTTGAGTCGGGGGAGGAAGCAGTGCATCTGAGGGTGCTCACTTCAGAGTGAAATGGGTAGAGATGAAGGGAGGTGCCAGGGCCAGGGCCAGGCCACATAGGGTTGGAGATTTTAGGGAAGAGAAGTCAAGGCTTAGGCTGGCTGGGCTGGCGATTGATGAACAAAAGAAGGGGCAGGAAAATGGACGTGGGGAGAGAAAGGCAGGCCACGTGGCCTCTGGCGTTCTGTTGGTGTTGGGACAAAGGACTGGCTGCAGGAGGGCCCTGCCCCATTGGGCAGTTGGACTCTGAATCTAGCCTGGGAGAAGAGTAGGTTTCGTGGTCCCCAGTTCTGCAGTCAGGGTCTGGCTGATTTACTGGCCTGTGGCTTCTGTTTCTGTTTCAGGCTTACTTGCATTCCATGTGTATCATCCATCGGGATCTGAACTCACACAATTGTCTCATCAAGTTGGTATGTCCACCTCTCTAGGCCCAGCCTGAGCTTCCCTGGCAGACTTCCTAGCTTCTTTGTCACAAAGGAAGCTGGTTATCCCTCTGGCTTCAGGCCAGACATACAGCCTAGGGACTCCTAACTTGCCCATCCTGCTGCCTCCAGTGTCTTCCTCCGTCTTCTGAAAGCTCCCACACACATACAGACACAGTTTCACCTCCTCTCAGCAGCAGTCCCTGAAGTCATTTCACTAGAATGGACCTCAGGAGCCAAGCAATCCTGAGCAACAGGACAAAAGCAGGCAAGGGTGAGGATGTAGCTTAGTGGTAGAGTGCTTACCTGGCACGCACAAGGTCCTGGGCTCAGATACCCACCAGCAGTAAAACAAAACAAAAAGCGCCAGATGCCGTGACACATACTCATAATTCCAGCAGTCAGGAAGACTAAGGTAGGAGGATAGCAAATCCAAGGCCTACCTGAACAATTTAATGAGACCCTGACTCAATTTTTTTAAAAATTCAAAAGCAGTGGTGATGTAGCTCAGAGTTAGAGCCTTCCACAGAGTTCAGCCCCCCGGTAGCAGACATATACACAGAAGGAAGGACCTCAGAATTCCTTAGTTGTAACAGAATCCTATCATTTCATCTGGTTTGCCCTGTAACGGTCTTGTAAAGTAGCTCATCGCCAACCTGATTTTACAGCATTGGCGCCTGAAACCTCCCGAGGCCACAGAGCTAGTAAATTTACAGTGACCGGTTTGAGGCTAGCATTTCTCCTACTGTCCCTTCTCTGTGGTTGTTACAGTGCTGTTTCTCCTGTTGACCTGCAACCTGGCTTCCTGGGTGTCCACCCACTGTACCTGGCTCTGCCCTCTAGAACTGTCCCAGTCTTAATCCCTTTTCACACGACTACCTTATAGCTATCCCAAGAGTTTATCTTCCTGACTTCCTCCCACCCCCACTAGCTGCCTCTACCTTGCCTTTTTCTCTCTCACCCTGATCCTAGCAGCTACCTTAAGTCTTTAGGAACCAGATAGAACAGGAGAAAACCAATACAAAACAAATCTGCTTTGAATTCCACTCTCCAGGTTCCAGAGCCCTGCTGGTCTGGGGCTCTGGTGGCTCTATTATAAACCCCCCTTTGTTTTGTTTTGTTTTTGAGACTAGGTCTCACTCTGTAGTCCAGGCTGGTTCTGAACTCATGTAGACTAGGCTGGCCTCAAACTCACAGCAATCCTCCTGCCTCAGAGGCCTCCTGAGTGAGTGCTGAGATTATAGGCATGTGCCACCATGCTTGGCATAGGTGGTGTTGGGGAATCAAACTCTGCCTGGCGCTTGCTGGGCAAGTGCGCTAACCACTGTGCTCTTTCTCCAGCCCCTGAACCCCCCCTTTGTGCACATACCAGACTGGCAGAAGCACAAGAACCAGCCATTTCTGGCTAGAAAGCCAGCACAGCTTTCTGCTGTGATTCCTTTGTTGTGTACTTTTGTTCTTGGTGGCTTCTCTTGCCTGTACCCTCAACCTGAGGGCCAGGTTGAAGACCACCCCACCAGGTCCTAACCAGGCTCTTGTCCTACTAGGACAAGACTGTGGTTGTAGCCGACTTTGGGCTTTCACGGCTCATAGTGGAAGAAAGGAAAAGGCCTCCAGTGGAGAAGGCCTCCACCAAGAAACGCACACTGCGCAAGAATGACCGCAAGAAGCGCTACACGGTCGTGGGCAACCCCTACTGGATGGCCCCTGAGATGCTGAATGGTAAGACCCGAGGCCCTGGGAGAGACGCCTTCGGAGGACAGATAGAACCTACATTTTACATTCAAACCCTGGGAGCTCCTTGGGGAGGTCTGAAGAGTAGGGCCATATATCCAGAGCTGAGGGCTAGATGATTTTCTAACCCAGGCTGGTCCTCATAAACTCCAGTCCTGCTTTAGCTCAGGACTGAGAACTAGGCAGTGTGGCATCCTGGGCATGACTGGCTTCTGTGCCTGGAATGTAGCTGAATGCTGGGGCTTCTCAATGGCCCTGTCAGCCCTTCCCTCTCCAGCGGAGAAGTGAAATGTGCTGCCCCCTGGTGGATGGTGCTCAAAGCAGCCGTCAACACCGACAGGCATTCAGGAAACCAGGAGGGCCATAGATGGCAGAAATGGTGTGATACAATCTTTTTCAGTGTGAGGCCCAGGGAAACTCGGTGGTTTTTGTCAAGAGCACACAGCTGTCTAATGACAGAGCCAGGATGAAACTGGATGCAATTCTTTTCCACAGTAGTGTACAGCTGCATCTCGGCAGCGTTGTCCCATACATTCCCTCCAAGGCAGGCCACTTGCTGCTCAGGAGAAATGACTTTGGAACGAAGCCCATCCTGGGCAGCCTTTGGGACCTCCCTGCCTTCTGGACTTGGTTGTAGCTGTGGCTTGGCTTGATCTTAGACTAAACTTAACAGCCTGCTTTCTTTTTGTTCCCCAAGGAAAGAGCTATGACGAGACAGTGGATGTGTTCTCTTTTGGAATCGTTCTTTGTGAGGTGAGCTGTAGCACCAAAGCTAAGCCTGAGGTAACCTAGCCTACCAGCACTGCCCAGCCTCATATTTGGGCTTCTTCTAAGAATCGGTAACTCGCTATAAAACCAGTAAGGACATATGTTTTGCTGTTTACAGTGTTTGCCAGATTTGAGTCTCACTGGTCCCATTAGAACAACCGAACAAGTCAGAAAGGGACAGTGGCTAGTGAGACCCAGAATGTCAGTAGGAAAGGCAAGCAGTTTTTTGTAGTGTCACTCCTCTCGTTCTTAGACCAGATTAGTCCTTTTCAGTTTCCCTCTGTTCCTTTTGGTGCCTCCACCCTAAGCTCAACAAGTGGAAGTAGCCATTCCAGGAAGTTCCAGCCCTGTGCCAGGTACTGTGTGGTACAGAGGGAGTGTTGGGAAGATGCCTGCCTTTAGTACTTGGCCATTCACACCCATGCACAGGTTTCTGTAGTTCCCCAGAATAAAGTTGTGAGTAGAAGAGAAGAGAGATAAGGGATGCTTAGACTAATGAGGGAAGTTTGTTTGTTTCCTTTAATAGTTACCAATTGAGCATCTCTATGCAAACATCAAGCTGGTGCCAAAGGGTTTCAAACATGAGTCAGAGCCGACCCATGCCTTAGAGTCTTGACTCTGACAACCCGTGTAGCCACAGAGAAACAGGGTAGGACAGGAGGAGGGGAAGCTGCAGCCTGCCAGTGTCATTTTGGAACATGGTGCTTCTACTGAAGAGAGGCCACTTCTGAACCCTCCTCAGTAATTAGACTCTCAGCAAGAGAGGTCCAGATTAGCAAGATTTGGAGAGAACAGGGCAAGAGACAGCTAGGCTAGGGTCTTAACCGTTCCCTCTTCTACACATCCTCCCACCTGCTAGCATCCCTTTCCCCTCCCGTATGTCTGCAGCCTCCATCGTCCGTCCTGACCAGCCCTCTTGTGACTTGCAGATCATTGGGCAGGTGTATGCTGATCCTGATTGTCTGCCCCGCACACTGGACTTTGGCCTCAATGTGAAGCTTTTCTGGGAGAAGTTTGTGCCCACGGACTGCCCCCCCGCCTTCTTCCCGTTAGCCGCCATCTGCTGCAAGCTGGAGCCTGAGAGCAGGTTGGTGTCTCCTCTCTTTCTCCCAGTTCACAGGGTCCTGAGACGGTTGCAACAGCAGTAAGCCATCTCTGAGTTCTTCCCTGGCATAGGGATAGCAGAAGCCTTGAGCTCAAGAATCAAGCATTGAAGCCACATGATGACTCTGACGCGCCAGGTTTGAGGGGAGACAAAGGCATAGGTGTAAGTGAGCTGGATAGGACACAGATATGCAGCCATTAAAAGTGGAAAGAGAAATAGGCTGGGAAGGTAGCAGTGGTGGCCCCTCTGCCTAGCGTGTGTGGCCCTCGGTTCCATCCTTCGCGCCACAAAACAAGCTTCATCTTTCCCTATTCTCCTGTTCGTGTCTACACACATGTATTTTTTTCACCACAGTAAATAAATGTGTTGCATTCTGCCCTACATTTTCCATTTTACTGCCAGGCTTTCTCTTTACCATTGTGCTGACAACATGAAATTCTTTGAAGAAGCTGTGAACGCACTATAATGTACATAACATAGATATTCAGGTTTTTCCAGTTTCTTTTTACAATCCTTGTAGTGACTATAGCAAGCAATTATATGCACTTAGCCAATTTCTCTTTCTTAACAATTGCCTTTTTCTTCTGCAATGATAGCTTTTGATATTACAAAGATTATACCTCATCTTTTTCGGTCAATATACTAGGAAATTAGAATTTTTTAAAAAGAAAGGGAAACTAGAGTCACTTGGGAGTTTTTTTCTGCTGTCAAAAATCATGGGGCTGGAACCAAGTCCAGAGTATAGATCTGTAATCGAGCAGTCTGGGAAGCTGAGGCGGGAAGATCGCAACTTCAAGCCTAGCCTGGGCAACTTACTGAGTTATCCAGACTCTGCCTCACACTGAATATAAAACAGTGCTAGAAATGTAGCTCAGAGCAAAGTCCCCAGGCTCAATCAGTACCACAAACAAAAGGAAAATTTATGAAATTATACAATATTTGTTTACTAATATCCTTATTTTAAACTTCCTTATACATTCAAAAACTTCCATACTCAGTGTGTAGGCTGTTCTTAGTGTTGGGATTACAATAGTGAACAAAACAAGTGCCTGCCCTTCTGGGGCTTCTGATCTACAAGGGGAGTTGGGGCTTGGGATGTAGCTCAGTATTGAGCACTTAGCTAGCAAGGAGAATTGGTAAACAAAATAATAAGTGAACTATTGAATATAGAAGGTAATAAATACTGTGGGAGAAAAAGCCAAGTAAAAGATTATTTAGGCCACAAGTTGTAAGTTTGTGGGGACTGAAGCCAGGGTCTTAGCACATGGTAGGCAAGCACTGTATCAGCCAGGCCTTAGCCTGTATAGTTGTAATTTTAAACATGGAAGTCAGAATAGGCCCTACCAATATAACATGACATTTAAACAAGAAGGAGGAGAAAACAAGAGTAATCTAGACTTTTCTTAGCATTCAGGGCAGCCAAGGCATTTCCCTGGCACTAGGAGGCTGATTTTTTTTTCCCCCTTTGGAAGAACTATAGTCTATGAAATGCTCCTTCCTGGACAGATACACTGCATGGAAAGAGCACGTCTCAGAACTGGAAAGAATTTTTTTCTTCAGTGCTTGGGATTTATCCTTTGAGCTATATCCCACCCTACTTTTTATCTTTATTTTGAGAAAGGGTCAAAGTCCCCAAGTTACCCAGGTTTGGTGCATTCCTGCTGTCTCTGCTTCCCGGAGTACTGGGATTACAGGCGTACACTAGCAGAACTAGCTGGAAGAGGGTCTTTTACAGTTATGGAGAGAGGCTTAGAGGTGTAACTCAGCGGGAAACGCACTTGCCAATCAAACACAAGGCCTGGGTTCAATTTCCTAGCACCACATAAACTGGGTGTGGTGGTGCCCACCTGTAATCCCAGCCCTCAGGAGGTTTATGCAGGAGCATTACCATGAGTCTGAGGCTAGCCTGGGCTCCATAGTGAGTTTAGGACCAGCATGGACTGCAGAGTAAGACCCTGTCTCTAAATAAATAAATAACAGTGAAACTAATTTAAATTTCTATTTAAGTAAATAAATGTATGTATTGCATATATACTTACTAATAAAATAGGGGATAAATATTTAAATGTATGTATAAATGTATGTCATTTAGAAGCTGGACAAAGGCTATTGGTCTTGATGGGAGACACCTGTAATTTCAGCAGTCTGGCTGGCTGAGGCAGGAGGATTGCACGTTCAAGTCTGGCCGGGAAACTTGGCAAGACTTGTCTCAAAAATAAAAAAAAAAAAATAAGGGCTGGGGATATAACTCAGTGCAAAGAACCTAGTACTGGGGGAATAAAAAGATAAAAGGACACTGATCCAATCTCACCATAGATCCTTATATTCTCTCTTTTCTCTTGGGCTTCTTTGCTTTTTTCAACCATAACTTCCAGCCGGGCCAGCCTCACGGTTTATCTTTGAACTTTATAGCAACCCTGTGAGGTAACAGTAACATTTTATTATGCCCATTTCTCATAGAGGCCCAGAGAGTTTGTCTGAAGTTACGGGGTTTGGCCGAGCTTGTACCACCAGGAAGTGGCTGAGGGCAGCTTGATTCCTCCCATGCCACCCCACATACGTGCTCCTGTTCCGCTCGCTTGTAACTCGCCCTTTCCCTTGCAGACCAACATTCTCAAAACTGGAGGACTCCTTTGAAGCCCTTTCTTTGTACCTGGGAGAGCTGGGCATCCCGCTACCTGCAGAGCTGGAAGAGCTGGACCACACTGTGACCATGCAGTATGGCTTGACTCGGGACTTGCCGACCTAACCCTGGCCCAGCCCCCTGCAGGGGGGCGTTCCATAGGCAGCATTGCCCCCTCTGCGCCCCATCCCTGCTGTGAGCAGGGCCGTCCAGCCAGGTTTCCTGTGGATTGGCGGCTTGTTTAGGAGCAGAACAAGTCATCCCTACTACCTCCCCAGGAGGCGAGTGGGCGCAGCACCAGGGAAACAAATCTCCACAGGTTTTGGGGCCCGGTTACTGTCTAAAAGTCCAACACTCACCTGAAAGCTGTGAAGAAGATAAAAAAAAAAAAATAGCCTGAACTCTGGGCTAGGAGGAATCTGTTACTTGGGATCCCTTGTGACTTCCTTGGCTGTGGGATCCCGGAAGGCCCTTGCTTACACTAACCAACGTGACCTGGACCTGCTGGGCAGAATCCCAGGGTGAATCTGCCTGTGGGCTCTGACGTCTGTGGTCCAACTGGGTACACAAGGACTTAAAGTGGGAACATGGACAAGAGAAATATTGGTGGCCTGGTGGCACTCAGGGGGTACAAAACGACAGTAGTATTTCTCCATTTCACTACTTTCCTCTATGGAGGTGAGTTCGGAACTAAGTTTCCAAGAATTCCTTAGTCAGTATATGGCAGATCTGGCTAGGAGTCAGGGAAAGGGCTGGTTTCTCTTCACATGCTGGGGGTGACTCTAGCCAGCCGAAGGGCCACACATCTGTGCTGGGAAGAGCTTCCATTTCCTGTTCTCAAACTGTATCTCTGGAAACTGGCTGAGAACTTGTTAGTGACGTTCTCTGTCTCAGTAGTCACCTACCGCCACAGGAAGAGGCTGGAGACTGAAAAGAGGCTCTGCTCTATAGAAAGCCCTGGTCCTCGCTGCTGTCATCATACCTTGTGAGTTCCTAAGTCGAAAGCCGAAGACATTTTGCGTAGAGCTGAGTGAGTTTTGTAGGGCAGAGTGGCTTGTCACAGGACTGTGGTCTAAAGCTGGGGAAGGGATTCTCTGCAGTCCGTTGGCCTCATCCTTGTGGCAGCCACTGCTCACCCTTTGCATGCCTGGTCCAAGCAGCAACTTGCATTGGGAAGAGGTGGTGGCAGAGGCTTAGAGCTGACATGCTGAGAGAGACAGCCCCTAAGTTAGGCCACCTGGCGTCTACCTCCCTTCTTGACTAGCCCAGCTCATAACTCCTGGCTGTGGCCTCCTGAGCCATACTCCAGGGCACTGGAAGCCCCTGGGGGCAAGCCTCCATCTTGGCTTCCAGACCTCCAGGAATTCTGTAGCACTAGATTCGCCTGTCCTACATACCTGTGAGCTTGCACCATATTTAACAAACTGGGAATGGGTTTGGGGTATAAATGCAATGTGTGGTGGTTGTATTGGGGTGGGGGAGTGATCTAAGAGAGTGGTTGCTGTTAATACTATCTTGTTATATGTATTGGGTGGTATGTGAAATATTGTATATAGACCAGATGAACTGTAGGATGGGAGGTATCTATGGCCAGAGTTGACTGGCTATGTAGACTAAACTTACGTGTGGAGTTTGTAAGCTTGCTGTAGGGTTGAGTCCTGGACTCCCAGCAGCAGCGTGGTTCAGCATTGTGTGCTGGCTGTGCTTCAGCTGCCCTCAGCAAGTGTGGGAGTGGTGGGGCCTGAGCAGGGCCACTGAGCAGACTGAATAAATAATGAAGCAGTTAACATAACTGGCATGCTACTGAGAGTGAACAAGTGACTTTGGGTCTGACTCAGGGAGATAAATGTTGAGGGTCTGCTAGCCACCATTAGGCCCAGGCCACACAACTCCCATCTAATCTCCTGTCCTTATGTAGACCTCAGCCTGTTCCAAAGAACATGCCCATCCCATATGAGGCAGCCCCTTCTGTGGACCAAGAGTGTGACCTCTGGGGCCGTAAAGCTACCTGGCTCTCACTTGCAGGCAAATCCTTAGGAGCGCTGCACTGTTATCTCTGATACATGAACACTTACGCAGCCCAGGTATCCTGGCTTTCTCTCCACCACTATTTGCCACCTTCATAATGGGGGGAAATGGATGCAAGTCGCCCCACCCCGTGTGTAGGAAATGTTTGAGAATCGTGTTTCTTGCTTCTGCACATGGTGCTATTCTGGAGGACTGACCACTGGGCAGGATGATGACAAGGTCCTGGGCTCAATATAAATCCATAAGTCTAAACATTAAGTATTCCCAAGCACTCCCAAAGCTTGGGGAATCCACCTTAAGGGCAGGATCTGATTCCCAAGAAAACTGATGATCCGAGATGCCCATTGCTGGCAGAACTACCAAGTAATATCTGGATCCAGGCAGTGATCACTTTGGTATACCCAGAGCCTGAAGAAGCTGTTGTAGAAAATCTACAAAATACTCCTATTGGTAGCTTTCTTTCTAGGGCCCTAGGAATCCTTCATGGACACCTTCTTCAGCCAAGGCTGCTCCAGGCAGCCCAGGGACCCACCCGTTCATACATCCCTCCCTCTCTTGGCTGCTGCGTAGTCTCCACCCACACTCTCCTTGTCTGCAGCCCCTGGCAAGCACTGTCTGAATGTTAAATCCCTTTACCTTGGCAAGAAAGCTGAGGGATGAGGACTTCTATGCACCAGCTGCCTTCTTGGGACACTCACACGCCCGTTCTTCTACAACTTCAACCTGAAAGATTCCTGATGACAGTATTCGGGACACAGAGATCAATTTCAAACTCTTCAACTGTCAACTTTAGCTGCCTTCCAGTTACAGGGCCACGGTGAGTGAAGAGAAGGTCAGAGCTCACCACACAAGTATTGATAGGTAACCCAAAGCTGTTCACGTGTAGGGGGAATGTTCTTGGCACCCCACAAAAACTTGGCAACAAGGAGTTTTGTTGTGTTTTTATATAAGTCAAATGCACAGCAATTTTCCATACTTTATACACAGGTGTCAGAATGAGGTATATATAAAACATACAGAGAAATGTTTTTTGTAGAAAAGTAGAAACCAGTAATGTTCTGTCCTCCAGCATCAGTAACACCATAGGACCCTTCCCCACCCTGAGGTCAAGTCTCCTCAGCAAATGCCTCCACTCACCCCCTCTCCACATTGGGCAGCGGAAGGGCTCTGGCACGGAAGCTTTGGCTGAGGAACATTGCCTGTGCCTCTGAGTGTGACATCAGGGCGTGGAGGATATGTTGAGACTCAAGCACAGTGCTGTGGAGGCACATGCTCAGTCAGAAAGCTGGGCTCTCTTACTGGTCATGTCAGTATTTTCTCTGTGATACTGGGTAAGTCATTTTCCCTGTCTGGGCTCGTGTCCAAAAGGCTTGAAGAGAACCGTAAGGTCCCATCCAATGGTTCTATGATTGTTTTACAAGTTAGGGATTATGACTGTAGCCCCATTATCACACAGGAAGGTACTGGCCTAGAAGCCACAGGGCTACCTACAAACTGGGCTGCACTGCGGGGGCAAGTCCTGAAGTGCTTTATTACCTTGCCTGTGGGCTTCCAGGTTAACCTCCCAGAAGCAGTTTACTGAGCCCCACAGTGTAATTCCCATGCAAAAAAGAGAAGTCATCATCCACCCCAGAAAAGAAAGGGTCTGGAGTACCCCCAGTCCACCTCTGCCCAGGGGCCTAAGGCAAGAGTGGATTATTTTCTACCCTTTTCCTAAGTGGAATGTTTAGTGCAATTCTTCCCTTCCTTTCCCTGTGAAAACAGAGAAAGTCCCGGGGCCAGGACTGGCCCACGGTTGTCAAGGCACATCACCGCCAGCAAGCTGCAGCACACTCAGCAGCCCCCAGCCTAGATCCCATTCTCAATCCAAAGTTTTGATGTTTGTACAAACTCACAGCTCTCCGAGGTCAGCAGGGAGTTCCAACCCACAATGAAATACCTGTTTTTTTTCAATGCCACCTCTTGACATCCTTCCTTAACCTAAACTATGAATAACAGTATATGCCAGTCAAGCTCATAGGCCAAGGCCTACACAGAAGAGCCTGGGGGAACTCCATGTCTGTCCCTAGTCCCGTTGGAGGAGCACAGCAATATTTGGAAGCCCTTCTCAGCAGTACCACCATGGGAGCTGTGTCACTGTCTCCTTCCACAAGCAAAATCCTGCTCCAAGTGATAGAGGAGCATTAGGAGCACTGCTAGGACCTCACCCAGTCCTCAGCCCACAGCACTGCCTGCTTCTGTCATGAGGATTCACCAAAAAAAAGTGTAGGGGAAGCAGGGCTGAAATACAATACAAAATATATATTCTCCCAGCTGTAGGAGGGTGGGCTGTCCTGCGCAAGTTTCTGCTGCTTGGCTCCTGACCAGTGGAGGAACTCAGGCCCCCGGGGTGCCAGCCTGGCCCATGAGGGGTGTGCTGCCTTCTTGCAGGTCGACAGGAGTCTGGTTGCTGTGAACTACGATGGTCCTCTCATCCACGATCTCACAGATAGGGTTGGTGAAGGCGGACAAAGGCAGAGTGATTCGCTGCATCTCCCTCTCATTCACTTTCTGCTCGTGCTGCTCCTTGAAGTCCTTCCCCCTGGGAGGAAAGACACAAGCCTTCAGGCTGGGCCTCCTGGATGGCTCTCCTCAGGCTGTATCCCTGAGATGCCCACGGAAGTGGGGGCTCACCCTGGTCACTGCATCACTGGCTGAACCAGAACTGACATAAACCCAGCACCAAGGTACTAAATTCCATTCTGCCAGACTCCTTAAAATGAACAAGGTGCACCTCCAGTTTCTGCTTCCCCATTTGTAAAATGGGAGTTATAGCAGCAGGAGCCTCTCACAGCAGCAGTTGGGCCCACTTTAGAGGAAAAAGGTTCTTGAAGAGAAAAATTCTAATCACAATTTGTAAAGACACTCAATGGAAGAGGACTTGCAGAATTGCTTCAGAACATAGCGAGAATGATGGCATAAGTGTTTGAAGCAAGGGGAGAATACTGAAGGGGATGAATGTCAGTGTGGTTTTTACTGTAATTTTTAATATAAACACTCATTGTGTATTTTAATCACCTCTTGCATGTGATGTTGAGCAAAAGCTTCTGTGAGCCTTGGTTTCCTGACCTTCACCAAAATAAGATAATGAATGAGAAAGCATTTTGAAAATAGTGAAATTGCTATAAATACCCATAGGAAGTCATGATGATTGGCTATGATTCGAATATGACTTGACTCCCCAGTAATGCCATCTTACACTAGTTTCTCAAGGCAACCTTTCTATTAACCATCCAAGACAAGTATGGACTGGTCCTGGTCCATGGCCCGTTAGGAACTGGGCCACATAGCAGGAGGTGTGCAGCAGGCCAACACTGGAAACTTCATCTGTTTACAGCTGGTCCCCATCACCTGCATTACCTCCTGACCTCGGCCTCCTGTCAAATCAGTGGGTATCAGATTTTGATAGAAGCATGAACCCTTCCATGAATTGCACATGTAAAGGATTTTGATTGTGTCCTCCTTATGAGAATCTTACACCTGACGATCTGAGGTGGATCTTAGGTGGTGATGTTATGGCCTCTCCCTCCCGACCTCTCCTTTCAGTCGGTGTAGAAAAATTACCATTTGTGAAACTGGCCCCTAGTGCCAAAAGCCAACACTGCTGGTTTATATGATCTCTGTCATCTGCTCCTTTCTAGGCCATAATTTCATCATCAGTACTATAAGGAGCTGATGTGGCAGTCTTCTCACTGAGGTCACAAGAGGCAGCTCTATCTACGAGCTCATCCTAGGTGACTGAGGGATGACTGAATTTCTGAACGTGCCAGATGAGGTTCCTGACTCATTCTTCTCATTAGCCACTGTACTGGACACCATCAGTATCCACAGCAGAAAAATTCCCAGGGGATGGAGGCATAGCTCAGTGGCTGAAGCACTTGGTTTGCAAGCACAAGGCCCTACGTTCAATTCCCCAGCACCACACAGCCTGTAATCCCAGCATTGAGGAGGATAAAGTAGGATTGCCAAGAGTTCAATCGAGGTCAGCAGCCTAGGCTACGTGGCTCAGGAGCAGCTGGGCTATGAGATGAGACCCTGTGTGTGTTGGGGCAAGACAGAAAGCCAAGAATTTGTAACTTCCCGAGTACCAATCAAAGTGCCAGGAAACAGCCTTTCCATCATCCAGGATAAAGAGTTATCAGTGCCCTTACAGAGTGTTGCACACTTTAAATATGTGCCATCTATTAATTTCTAACATGTAAGAAAACATTCTACCCATTTTACAAATGGGGAAAAGGCTTTGGAGTCTGACTTCAGAGCTCTGCTTTCTTCAGCTGTTTCCTTTACCAAGCAGGACTGTAGCCTGCTGATCTGCTGATAATGGCCACAATGTATCACACAGTCTTTTGCTTTCCCCCAGGTGCTGGGGAAGGAACCCCAGGGCCTTTGTGTTATATCCCCAGCCCATATTTTGGATTTGGTTTTGAGACAAGATCTCTAAGTTACTAAGTTGCCCAGGGTTGGGCTTGAACATGGATTCTTCCTGCCTCAGCCTCCAAGTGCTAGGATTATAGGCCTGAACTACCAGGCCCAGGTTATCCATCCTACATCAGTCTTTAGGGTAAAAAATCAGTTCCTAATAATGGGACAGAGCAGATCTAGAAGAACAACCAAGCTTAAAGGTGGGACTCTTCTGAGTTAGTCCATTTAGAAACCTAGAAGCACACCCAACCTCACGTGCCTGCTCATAATGTTGCCTGTGAGTTTTGGCAATGGAGTGACTGCCCCAAGCTCCCTTGGGAGACCGGGGAGAGATTGCCAGGCTTGCTGCACTGACCATCAGGTGGCCCAGCCCCAGCTCACTGCCGTGGTTGGGGGTGGAAGCAGCTAGTATGTTGTCTCGAAGCCAAGAAAGAACAAAAGGTTTATTCACTGACTCAGCTCCTCTCCCAAGAGGGTGGAGTGGTGTTGACTTACTGTTTTTCCTTCCCTTTTTATCAGAAAATAGGAGCTCCCTTTGAGACTAGTGCAGACACTACACTGGCACAGGACAAGGAGATTCTTAGACTGGCTATCTGAACCTCATGGCCTACACTAACCAGGACAAAGACCCTGCTGGACAAGCTCCCATCCACTTCCATCTGCATTTCTCCCGAGAGAAAGCCTTCTGTCTGCCTACCGTTCTTAGCCCCGCAAAGCTCCGTCCCATTAGTCTAACCTCATGGCCTTTGGCAGAGTTCAAAGCTTGCAACAATTACCCTGACTATTCCAGGGCGAGGGTAAAGAGGTGGGACGACCTGAGGAACAGGTCTGGATGGAGCTGCTGCCTCTGACATCCTCTCCCAAAGTGATGGAAGCACCTCAGACCCCAGACAACTCAAGTTTCTTCTGTTATTACTCTGAGCCAGTGTTATTTTCCCAGTCAGAAGCAGTGGTGTACCCACCCTACTGCTCAGGACTAGTTTCTTAAAGCAGCTACAGGTTATGGACACCAACTCTAAGCCCAAACTACACTGTCTTAATTTCACACAACAAATCTAAGTTGTACCTATTCTGATCTCTGTTTCAGAAATGGGAAGACAAATGCAGAGAGTTTAACTATGTGTTCAAACAAACAGCAGAGCTGTGATTTGAACCCAGTTCTGCCGGTGGCCACTATCAGACAATATAAACCTTTCAGTAAACGTTAGAGGTGGAAGATCATCATATATAACTGCTTGCCCCTGTTTTACAGATGAGAAAACTGAAGCCCAGAGAGGAAATAACTTGTTTGGTATCACACCAGATAACAGAATTGGCAGAGCTTCACTAGATTTTGGTTCTTGACTTGTAAACTTGGCCATTTTTTTGAAAAGTATTTTCTCTAGGATCCTTTGCACATGTAAAGCAGATTTACCTTGATGGACTTAGAGACACAGGTAATTTTTTGTAGTACTTGGCATTTAGCCTAGGGCCTTCACATTAAGCTGCATCCCCAGACCCCTTGTAAATTTTGTTTTGTTTTGTTTTTGTTTTTGTTTTTGTTTTTTGGGGGGTAGTGACAGGATCTTACTACATTAACCAGGTGGGACTCAAACTTGTGATCCACCTGCCTCAACCTCCTAAGAACAACATATGTGTACCTGGCTACAGACAATCTTTTAGACATAACTTACTGACTCTATAGCTTGGAAAGGGTCCTTCCAGGTCTCATTCTCACTGTAAGACAGTGTAACAGTTCATCTAGGGTGGTAGGAAGGCTTGGTAAGATTATCAGGGAAGAGCCTATACTTGGGCTTTACCTCCTATGAAAGCATGAAATAAATGTTGGCTGATATGTGATTATTACCTGGTTGGTGTCCTACTGTATCCAGGTAATAATGATAATCTTGAGTGGGTGAGCTTGGAGGGAGGATGTTACTCCCACTTAACAGACAGGATACTAGAGTTCAAAGGATACCTGAAGCTACACTCAACCTAGAGCTTTTATCAGAATACTCTGTTCTCTGAGGGGGGAGATGGGTGGTGAGGGCTAAGAACTTCTCTAGCCCACATGTAGTTTCCTGTTGTATGGTGTGTTCTCAGAGCATATTTGCAAAGGAAAGGAGTGGTCTTGTGGTTAGTGTCGGAGAGTCTGGTGACCTGATGTTGTCTCCGGAGTTCATAGGAAAGTAAATTCAGGCTACTGGGCTGTCCCGTGACAGTCTACAAGAGCAAATCTGGAAGAAAAAGACCTGGATCTCTCACTGGGCACCAGAACTAAGCTAGGAATTAAGAATGTTTAGTCAGTTCAAGTGCCTGCAAAACCTGAAAACACAAGATTGGAAGAGAGCCAAACACTGGCCCATGCTTGAGGAAGGAGGAAACACTTCAAGGGCCAAATTCAGCCAACCTTCATTTGGGTCATACCATGAATTGTATTGGGGGTGTGGGCACTACATCAGTTCCTCTCAGTCTCTGAATAAAACAGGTTTCCCCTGGACCTACCATGTCAACCCTCCCACTGTGGGTGACAACCTCAGTCTGAGAGTCAGGATGCCCTCTCAGGTCAATACTTCCTCTTTGCTTCCTTAGTCACAGAAAATCAGAGAATGAGTGAGCCTTGGAGAACACTAGCCCAGTACCTACATTTTATAGAAAAGAAAAACATTTATTTATTTATTTATTTTTTACTATGCCATGTACTAAGCTAAGCAGTCTCATGCCTTAGCAGTGCTCTGCAGTAGGAAACAAGCAACTTGTTCAGAGTGTCAGGGAGAGCTATTAGCAGCAGGGTAGGACTTCTCTCCATCAAACACTACACGTGTAACCTCAGACAAGATGTTCATTCTCTCTTGCCTCAGTTTCCTCATCCGTAAACTGGAGATAGTAACACTTACTTCCTAAGAGTGACTGTGACATGCAGGGTCTGAAGCAGTGTGAGGCACATGTAAGTATTTCCTACTGTGGTGATGACTATCCTTTGCCTTTCTCATCTGCAAAATGAGGTTAACTATAACACCTCCAAGGAAACTCTAGGTTTATATAATGCTGACTGAACTACTGGGGCAGTAGGCTCATACATGGCTTTTACCATTAAAAAATGTAGACCACTCAAGGACTTCCCTTACAGGAAATCTTCTCAGAGGAGAAATATTTCAGACCCTCAGGGATGGAAGTGAAATCTAATTTTATCCATGAAGAGTAAATAATTTCCCAGCCAGTCAGTGCTATAAAAATGACTGCGCCGGGTCCAGTAGCACACACCTGTAATTCCAGCACTCTGGGACATGGCTACAGGAGGATCACAAGTTCAAGCCCAGCCTAGGCAATATAGTGACTTTAGTGCAAGTAAAAATAAAAATGGGCTGGGATATAGTTCAGTGCAAAAGCCCTAGGCTGGACCTCCACAAAACACACAACAAACAAAAAAAGACTGTGACCCTTATCACACATTATTTTTTTAGCCTTTTTATTTTTCACTTTTGAGACAAACTTTAACATAGTTGCAGGCCACCCTGAGGTAGGATCCTCCTACCTCAGCCTCCCAAGTAGCTGAGACTACAAGCATGTGCTTAGCATGCAGCATTGATTTTGAGAGCCTATTCCATGTGGCATTTCATGAGACCTTACAAAATATGGATTCCTTCTCCTGCTGTCCCAGCTACAGTTCACATTCCTAAGTTTCACAGAGAGACTTTAACTTACTTGTATATGGTGAGTAGGGACTCTTTCTCTAGCTCACTTTTTTTCTTGTACCCTAGGGGAAATCCCACTGCTTATGGCTGAAGAAATGTATATACCGACTGAAAATAAGGGTGGCTGGAAATCTTTTCTAGTAATTTTTTATAACTCATGAAGGATCCCTGCATTGAGTATCCAGTCAGATTTCTGCAGTGTCACTTTCATACCAGGCACTTGAATCAGACACCAGGGAATTTGGTATCAAAAGGCACTGTGACATCGAGCAAGTCACTTCACCTCTCTGACAAAGCCCCCCTCATCTGTAAAATGAGAAACAACAACCCCTAGATCACAGGCTTTGGATGAAGAGTCAACGCATCGAAATAAAGGGTTTGTTCGAGGTCACATACTAAAGACTGGACCTAATTCCCTAAATCTTGAGCTGGTTTTCCTTCCTTCAACACCTTGCTTCAATTTTAGTGGATAAGAAAGTGTCACAAAGTAGTCTGATATGCCTTTGGTTTCCCTCATCCTCCCCCTTCCTCCCAGGAGAGCCTAGAAGAAAAGAGACTGACCTCTTGTAGGTGTAGCCCAAGATGACGCCAGCTCCAATGGCGATGACGATCACCATCATGGTAATACCCAGCACGTAGCCTGCCAAGGATGGAACACAAGGTCCTGTTAGCCACAACGCCAGCCAATCCGTAAATGACAACTTTTGGATGAATCCCAATAAGGGCAAGTGATATGGCAGCCGTACCCAGAGTGCCCAGGTCCTTTTTCTCCTTGGAGTTCATCCGCACCCGCTGGCTGATGCCAATCACCGGCTGCACAGCTGCGGCCTCACTCCCTGCAGGCAAGGCGTTGGCTGGAGCAAACATCCGTGCCTCCTCATCATGTCGCACTTCAGATGTCTCCTCGAGGTCTGTTGTCAAGGCTGGTGGCGCCTGGGAAGTGGTTTCTGAAAGTGAGGTGGGAAAAAATTCTCATGAGGGATTGTCTGGAGTGAATTCCACAGTTGAATCTCGACCAAGAATTGAGGGAAGTGTTAAGTGGTTGACCATGGGCTGCAGGAATAGCTCAGCGGTTAAAGCGCTTGCCTCGCAAGGGCAAAAGTACCCTAGTTCTATTCCCCAGCACCACCACACCGGGCGTGGTGGGGTGTGGTGGCGCTCGCCTGTAATCCGAGCGTTCAGGGGTCAGAGGCAGGAGAATTTATGTGAGTTCGAGGCCAGTGTGGGCTATATAGCGAGTTCAGAACTAGCCTGGACTACAGAGTGAGACTGTCTCAAGAGAAAAAAAAAAAAAAAAAAAGGTTGACCTTGCTCACTAGAGAACTGTTTCGCTGCCTCAGGAACGTTGCTTTCTGGAGTCTAACTGGGATTCAAATCTGCACCCAGCCATTCATTGCCTTAGGTACATCGCCGAACTTCTCTGCCTTTCGGATCCCTCAGCACGGGCAGACGTGCCAACACGGTCAATGCAAGCCGGCTGAGGTGGGGTACGCCAAAGGCCACTCCTCGCGGGGCGCCGCGGGAGGAGCCGCCTCGCCTCCCAGGGTTGTTTACAAGCGCTTGCAGAGAATGAGCTCACTCCGAGCGGCGCCACGGCCAATGGGCTGCGGGCGCTACGGCCTGGAGACAGCCTTGACCAATCAGACGGAGCGGGGAGGGCGGGGCCAGCCGGCGTCGGGCGGACGCACGTGCGCGGAGGGCGTCCCCGCTGCTCCCCTCAGCCGGGGCTGCGGCGCCCGGGACGGGTACCTGGGCAGCGCACGTCCTCACAAGGCAGCTTCTGCGGGGCGCCAGCCACGCCGCTGACGTAGCACCAGGGCCCGCGTGGGTCCCCGTCCGGATTCCGGCAGTAGTTGTGGTTGCCCGCGCCTGAGAAGAGGGAGAGAAGGCGCGATAGGCAGGGGCCGGAGACGCGGCCGAGCCGGCCCGAGCAGCCTCCCCCGGCGACACTCACCCAGCTCGGGAGCAGGTGCCAGGCCTCCCTTCACGTCCAGCCAGTTGAGGCAGCGGAGGCCCGGCGCGGGCGACGGCTGGTCTTCCCGGTACAGGTGGCCGTTGTCCCAGAAGCAGACTGTGAGGAAGAGGAGCCCGCCATCGCGTCAGAGCCCGAGTGGGGCGCCCCCCCTTGCCGGTTTGGGGACCCCGGCCGGCTGCGCTCAGCTTGGCCCCGTCTGAGGCTCCCAGCCAAGAAGAGCTAGCTCGTGTAAAGACAGCCTTTCCACCAGCGCCTCGCCCTCAGCCCTCCAGAAAGAAAACCTTGTAGAAACGCAAGGGGAACCCTTGAATGTGTGGCCACTTGGTGGGTTCAGGATACCTTGCATTGGGTCCCCCTGTGGAGATGGTGGGAGTTTTATGTCAGTGGGCACCCAGACCCTGAAAGTCATCCTGTGTCGAAATACCCAAGTTACATAAACTCTGGTGTGCCTTCTTCCACGGAAGCGGCCACCTTCTGCCGGTTTAACCGGCAGCACTCCTTCCCGAGAGAATTCTACAAAAGCCTTGATTGAATCGGGAAGGGATTCAAGAGAGCCCCAAACGGTGGAAACGTGCCTCACCGCTGCCTGGATGTGATTCCAGGCTCCCACTGCTTTCGGCAAGAAAGCTGTGGGGAGAGGCAAGGGAAGGAGGGCCTGTGCTCTGACCACACAATGCAGAGGGCTCTAAAAGAAAGGATTTAGGGAGTTGAGATGAACTCCGAATCTCTCTATTTTTGTGAGCAAAAAAAAAAAAAAAAAAAGGGAAAAGTGGCTACTTGCCTTTGTTCCTAATGGAAAAGATGGAGCTACAAGCCCCCAGGGTAAGGGAAGGAGAGAGAGAAAAGCTTTCCCTGGACAACAAAAAAGCCTGCTAAAAGCTTCTGCCCTGCCACCCTGGCCGTGTTTGGGAAATAGACGGCTTTACCTATTCTGCTTCATAAAGTTGCTACAGAAAGGAAAGATTACCATCTCACCTCCAGATCCATACGCTTTTGCTAGAAGCATGTTGCTGAGAAGCAATGTTTGTACCCAAGCCAACAGCATCCTCGCCTCCTCGGTCCAGCAGGGGATTGAACAAGCAGTGCCCAACTGGGGTCTCCTCTTGCAGCAGGTCTGCCTCCTTGTCTCAGTCTCGCAGTCAGATCTGCCCTTGTTATGCTCTTGTAAACAGCCTCTCTTTAGAACTGGGAGCTTCCCAGCTAGCTTGCTGCAGCGCGAGGTGTTTTTCAGCTGAAAGGCGCCCTCTGGGTCCTAAGCCTCCTATGCCATGCAAGATCACTAACCCTGAGCCAAGAGAGGAACTCAGCCAAGTGAAGAGAAGACAGAGATTCATGTTATGCTTAGCAGCATAGTATTTGAGACCTGCACAGCTCAATCCCGAAGACTTTTTCTCTTCTGTTTCCACTTGTGTGAGTATAGAAAGAGTAATTCTGTTAAGAGGCATTATGGGAGAAGGGAGAACATGATAAGCACAAAAGCATAGAACATTTTAGGGAGAGGATGCTAGCTGTACAACCGAGAGATATTTGAGATCACATAGGATGCACAAGTAAGAGCATGGGGTAGAAATAACTATACTCCTTCCTGATAACGAAGGGCTTTTGTGCTTTACATATATTTATAAACACTGACTCTTATTTAAATATTTATTTGCGGTAGTAGAGATCAAACCCAAGCTCTCTACTAGGGAGCTACATCTCCAATCCTTATTTATTTTTAGCAGTACTGGGAGTTGAACCCAAGTCTTTTGCATTGAGCTGCATCCCTTTTCCTCTTTTTTTTCCCAGAGTCTTACTTATTTTCAGATGAGACTTGAACTCACCATCTTCTGCATTATTCTGCATCAGTGTTAAGATTGCAGGAATGAGCCACTGTGCCTGGCTTTTTTTTTTTCAACAGTGTTAACTGCCAGTGTCAAATCAGTGACATTACTTTGCTTACATTTAAGGTTTGAGTGTCTTGTTTACAGTAGGAATGCAGAAGTTGTATATTTATATTTATTTTTTTGAGACAGGGTCTTGCCCTGCAGTCCCATCTGGTCCTGAATTCACTATATGTCTCAGGCTGGCCTTGAACTCACAACAATCCTGGCTCAACCTTCTGAGTGTTGGGTTTACAGAGTGTGCTACCATCGCCTGCTAATTTTTTGTGACGCTAGGGAATCAAATCCAGGGCCTTGGACATGCTAGGCAAATCATTGAGAATACCCCCAGCCCTTTGGTTTAAAATACATTTTAGACAAACATTGCAAACTTTGTTCAGTTATTTATAATAATAGTCTGCTGTTTTTCCTAGTCCTGAATTCATACAAGGGAAATTAAATGAAATGTTTGTTTTCTAATCCTCCTCCCCTTCCTTATGGGAAACCCATTTGCAGTGATTTATATCTGTCATTAAAGCTCATCACATCCATATAACTTGGGCCTTTTGGAGTTGGCAAAAGGCCCTTTTCCTTTTTGGCTGATAGCTGAAATTCTCAGGGAGCCTCAGTAAAGTGTAAGATAGAGTGATTCGCCAAGACTACCTTGTGACTCAGGCAAATCTCAAAATAGAAATAGGAGACTCTTACAGTCTTGCAGGCAGTAATTTAGGGAAATAAAAAAAGAGACTTTTTTTGCTTTTTCCATATATATATGCAATACAGAATGTTTACATTGAACTTGAGTATTTTGTGCACATATAAATTGGGTCAGAATTACAGTCCCCTCCCTCTTTTGACCCTCCCACAATTCCCCTCCCCGCTAACTCACACAATCACCCCCGTGGTTTCTTTCTTTTTTAATATATCATCTCCCTTTCTCCTTCCCACCCTCACACCGCCCCCCCCCCCATTTCCTTTCTCCCTCTGCAAAGTCTATTGTCTTGCTTTCTTCCGGGTCTCTCACATTTTTTATGGTTCAGTTTTCTCATATTAGAGAAACCATATAATATTGAACTTTCTGGGTCCGATTCATTTTGCTGAGCATCATGGTCTCAAGGTACATCCATTTTTCTAAAAATGACTCAAATGTATCATTGTTAATGGCAGAATATTACTCTATTGTATATATCTCATCTTCTTTATCCAGTCATCTATATTCAGGTATATTGGCTTTTTAAGATTTGGCTAGCATCAGTTATGCTGCAGTACAAAAGACATTAAGGTTATCATTACATTAATCAGATTTCTTAGGCTAAACTTATCAAAGACTGGATAAATGCATTCTTAATTAAATGAATTTAAATCTATATCTCAAAAATATATCAAACATAAAGCAATAGATATAATGGCATACTTAGTTATTTCGGAATTTTCTAGGGGAAGTTTTGCGTTTGCAGTTTGTACTACCTGTGGGCTTGTTTTTGGAGACTGGGACTACCAGTTGCTGTCAACTCTCACTTCTCCTGGATCTGTGCTTACCTCGGTGAGCGGCTCTGAGCTCTAGGATTCCCTTGTCGGCGGATGTCTGTGGTGCATGGTGCAGGGCTCAGGGCCGCTCTCGTTGAGCCTGGGCTGCTGTTTTGGATGCTGTTTTCTTCTGCTTCAGATGTGTCTTTGGGATTTCTGATCTTCCTGTGGACTCCTTTTGTTGGGGTGCTCCTTCCTCTCCTGGCTATGGTGAACAGGCAGTTTTTAATTATAATCTCAATTTTTTAGATGAGTCCATTAGGAAACATCATGTAGCTCTGTTATTTGGCGGCCTTTTTTTTTTTTTTTTTGGACAGGGTCTTGCTCTGTAGTCCCAGCTGGTCCTGAACTCACTATGGAGCCCAGGCTGGCCTTGGACTCATGGCAATCCTCATGTTTCAGCCTCTCGAGTGCTGGGATTGTAAGCATGTGCCACCATGCTTGGTTTATGTGGTGTTGGGGAGTTGAACTTGGGTACTTAGCACTTGACTTAGCACTTGCTGGGAAAGCGCTTTAACTGCTGAGCCATTTCTCCAGCCCTCAGCTGCCATCTTGAAGAGAGTTTGCTAAATAAGTTGTAGTAAGAATGAACTGGGGATATATCTCAGTGTGAAGGTCATGGGCTCAATCCCCATGAAATAAGAAGAATAAAAGATTAATCAAGGTAGAAAGCTAGTACAAATCCAACTAATCTGAATCTGAATTCACAACAACCAGATTTCAAACCTGAGAGGACAAAGATTTAATTCACTATGAAAGCCATTAGCCAACAGTGTTTGATTCCTTCAGTCCATTAGAGAAGATAAAAAATTTTTTTACAATCTACTTATCTCCTCATACAAGATTCTTGTTTTGATCTTCCTCAGTTAGCATGTATTTGCAATACATAACAATTGGCTTGAGAAATTGGTGCATTTACATACTGTATCTTGATCATTTCTTACTCCCCCCATCATGCCCCTCTATTCTCTTTCCCGCTCCACAGTCTGTCTTCTTTCTTCCATCTTTTACTCTTTTTACTGTTTTATTTTTTAATTAGAGAAATCCTGCAATATTTAACCTTCTGTGTCTGATTCATTTTGTTAAGCATAATGGTCTCAGGTACATCTATTTTCCTACAAATGATGCAGATCTCTATTTCTTTATGAAGAAATATGTAGTCACACAAGATTCTGATTCTTTGTCTCCTGACTTGGTCTGCCCTGAGAGCTATGCCGCTGGGTCTATATACAGGCATAGGGAACTTTTTTTTTTTGAGACAGGGTTTCACTCTGTACCCCAGGCTGGTCCCAAACTCACTGTTGTAGCCCAGGCTGGCCTTGGTTGGACTCACAGCAATCCTCCTGCCTCAGCCTCTCTAGTGCTGGAATTACAGACATGCGCCACCACACCCAGCTTTACGTGGTGCTAGAGAATCCAACATAGGGCCTGTGCTTGCAAGGCAAGAAGATATAGGGAACTTTTAATACCTTTATGACTTTTATTAAAATTTCTGCAAAACTACTACATGTTATATATATTTCTAGAGACTAGAACTGTATCTGTGAACACAATTATTTGAGATCTCTGCCCTCATGGAACTTATATTCTAGATGGGAGAGATAGGTAATAAATATGTCAAACATCAGGAAGAAAAAAAAAGAGTGAACAAGTAATGAGGTGCTTTTTTTCTTTTTTGTCTGTTTTATTTTTTAGTATTGGGTATCAAGCCCTTTGCACTGAGCTATAGTCTTAGCCTGTTTTTCAGTTGTGATTTTGAGATAGGCTGTCTGTAAGTTGCTATGTTGCCCAGGGTGGGCTTGAATTTGTGATCCTCTTGCCTCCGCCTCCTGGAGTGCTGGGATTACAGATCTATGCCACTGGGATTGGCTTTCTTTTCTTTTCTTTTTTTTTTTTGGCCAAAACTACTTTTTATTAGTATGTATTTTCATACATAATAACAATAGCTTGAGATTAATATATACATATCTCATCTTGATTTTTTACTTCCCTTTTCCCTTCCTACCCCCTTATTTCTCCAAATCTCCTTTCCCCCTCCACAAAGTCCTATCTTCTTGTTTTGTTCTGCATCTCTTTTATTTTGCTCTTTTAATTTTTTATAGTTTCATTTTCATTTATTAGAGAAACCATGTGATATTTAACCTGTGTCTGATTCCTTTTGGTAAGAATGATGGTGTCAAGATGCATCCATTTTCCTGTAAGTGACTAAATCTTATCTCTTTATGGCAGTGTAGTACTCCATATCTTCTTTATCCATTCATCTGCTGTTGAACACTTTTGCTTCTTCAAAGGTTTAGCCATATAAATTGGGGTATGTATGTATCATTCTTGTATGATGACTTTAACTCTTAACTCTATTTCCATTTGTTTTGAGGAATCTCCATATTGCTTTCCATAATGGTTGTACCAATTTATAGTCCCAATAGCAATGTAGAACTATTCCTTCCACCCCCACAACTTTGACAGTATTTGTTTTTTTTTTTCTGAGTTATTGATACCAGCCATTCTTACTATAATTAGATAGAACCTCAGTGTTGCTTTGATTTGCATTTCTCTGATGGCTTAAGGTGATGAACATTTTTCATGTATTTATTGGCCTTTTATACATCTGAGAATTGTCTAGTCAGTTGCCCCTTTTGGATAGGGTATTTAATTTTGATGGGTCCAGTTTTTTCAGTTCCTTATATATTCTAGATTATTATAGCACTATACATAAGCAGTTGGATTTGGTTTATTTCATTCTGAAACAAAGTTTATGCAAAAGAAAGGAAAAAGCTTATGCTATTTCTGTAGGATGACAGCTAAAGGGAAAATGTTCTTTGCACAGTTTTCCTTACGAATTCTGTTTACTCTTGCATTACTGAAAGAGATTTATAGTGTGTATTTGATTCATTATGTAAACTTTGTAGGCTCGAGAGCTGCAAATGTAGCTCCCCAGTGTGTACTTAGCATTTGTGAGAGCCCAGATTCAGTCCCCAGCACAAAAAGCACATACGAAGCACAAACTAGACAGATAGGCTTGAAATAATGAAAATATAGCCTTTAATTTGTTGCAAGGGTTCTTTTAGGATAATTTCACAGTACCTAATTTTTTGCCATTGTATGTAATGAGTTCTTAATTATTGATATCTGATAAAAACTCCTTAAACTCTGAGTGGATACTTTTGCTAGATTATGTTTTTCTTTATGATTATGGTAGAGTCTGGTTATCATGGGCCAAAACTTGTACCACTTTCAGATTATCTACTGTGCACATGTATATACCAGAATATACCTCAGTATATACCTCAAAAGCCCAAGGCTTCCTTATCTATTGTTATCATCTAAGTTTTCTGTTTAAAAAACTGCTATCTTCTCTACCTTATGCCCTTTGATATATAGCAAAACTCTGTTTTATGTTTTGAGGTTGATCAGGAACAGCATTGCCTAGAAAAGATATGAGACAAGCCAGAGATATTTTTTTCAGCCTAGTGACCTCTGTTTTTTCTCCCCAGTAACTAATTTGTCACCATAATTTGATATTTTTAAGTAATAAAAGATTTGTTTATCAGCCCTTCAAAAGCATATTCTAGGTTCAGTATTTTATTTTTCAAGGAAATCAGATTTAGTTCTGAGACATTTCTATCATCATCATTGATGATATTTTAGGCTTTTTTTTTTGAGATCTGTGTTTGAACTTTGGCTTATATGGTGATATAATGTGACCATACTTTATGGTCTTTTATTCTAAACTTTTGATTTCTTCTGAAAATGTTACTGTAATAATATGATACAGCAATTCTCAAGTACTTATTTTAGATTGATTATGTCCCTGAATACAACTTTGTGAAATATAGTACTCATATTTTACTAAATATTTCAGAGATGTTTGGCTGTTGGTTTCATATTAAATGAATGCTAATCCAGAAAAAAAGTCTTGTATTACTAAATCAAGAAGTAGCCTCTTGAGCACTTTCCCCAAAAAGATGAACAATTAGTTTCAATAGCAGGATAACTTAGTAGACGAGCTGTAATAAGGAGTTAATAAAGCTATTAAATACATAAGAATCCTTTTGTCATCAAAAGAGGGCCAAGGTATTGATAAATATTTCTGAGGTAATATCTAATGAGTTGGCTTCAGTTGTTCTTTTCACATGATGTGCTCTAGAAAGTAACCACTGAGATTGTGCTGAGAGATATTTTGGTGTATAATTGTAAACCTAGTAGGGGGTAGTTTTATGAAACTTGGTAAGAAAATAATACTCTGGTCAAAATATCTAAACCTCAAGGCCATTTCTTTGAAGATACAGCCTTCAATGAGTTTGCTTATTTCCATTTTAGGTATGCTTGATAGTTTTGTGGTAAAGGAGATCAAACTCAGGTCTTCCTGCATGTTAAGCAAGTACTGTATCACTGATCTATGTCCCTAGACCCGTTTTAATAAATGTTTGAAATAAAGAATGAAAGCAGAGTACTTTATAAGGAAAAAGAATCTAACCATCATACAGGGAACAAAATTTGTTTTTGAGACAGGTTCTCAGTATGTATTCTGGGCTGGCTTTGACCTTGACATATGCCCTCCAAGGCTGGCCTCAAGTTCACAGTCTCAAGTGCTGGGATTATAGATGTGCACCACCATGCTTGGCAACAATATTTTTTGTTCTGGTACAGACGATAGCACCCAGTACCTTCACAAATTCAGATATGATACTCAGTCCTTTTTATTTTATCTTTTTTAATGTTGAGACAGGTTCTCAATGTGTTATGAAATTGTCCAGGCTGAATTTTAATTTCTAATCCTCCTGCATTGGACTGCCAAGTTAGTGGGATTATAGGTGCCCTGAGAAGAAAAATTTCTAAAGGATAAACAATGAAACAACTAGAAAATGTTGATTGCAGATTACTTTCAGATACAAGATATTCCACAATTGGAACTGAGAAACCATAAAGGCAGAAAATGTGGGAAATCACATCAATGATTTCAAGAAATAAATAAAAAGTAAATTTTTGAGAGAGAGCAGATTTGAGGTCAGCCTTAAGAAACATAGTCTACACATTGGTGAAAACACAAGTCTTTAGTGTCCTGGAGAATACCAGAGAGTTGTAACTTTTTTGGTTGGCAATTGAAATAAATATATTGAAATACAAACTGTATTAATCTAGTAAGCTGTAGTTAGACCTCTTTTGGAAAGGAACAGGATATCCTCCCACCTCAATAAACTGTATCTGCCCTTTTAAAATTTTACCAACAGTCAATATTTGAGCTCCATATGACCCAAAGTAAGAAAAGCAGTAAATCACACAATTTTATGAGTGTGGGCTTTGGAAGGACCTGAGTTCTAATCTCAGTGCAGCACTGTAATCTTATACGAGTTACTTAAAATTTGCAATTGTATGTTTATTTAGTCCATTGTTACAGTTCTTAAGAACACAGGCGCAAAATCGTGCATGGTAGCACACTGCTGCAATCCCAGCACTTTGAGAGGCTGAGGCAAGGAGGATCACGTATTCAAGCCTAGTCCGTGCAATTTATCAACTTACAAAGATACTGTCTTAAAATAAAATAAGGGCTGGAGCTGTAACTCAATGTGAAAACCTTGTGTTCAATCCCCAGTACCACAAACAACACAAACCAAAACAAAGCACAACCAGAAACCCATACAGGTACAACTAAGCATGTGCGAGGCCCTGTGTTCAGCTACCAGCACTGAAGGGAACAATGTAAGCACCAGTGTCAGGGTTCAAAGCCCACCTCTGTGGCTTACTGTCCTCTTGGGCAAACTACTAAACTCTGCAACTCAGTTTCCTCATTCGGAGGTAGAGAAAAAGGTAATAACAACATAAGCGAAGCATGGTGGCACACACATGTCACCTCACACTCTGGGAGGCCAGAGCAGGAGGGCAGCAAGTTTGAGCCCAGCTGGGGCAACTTAGTGACGTAGTGAGATCCTCCCAAAACAAAAAAGGGTTAGGAATGTAGTTCAATGCCAAGGCCTGGATTTAGTCCCCAGTACTGAAGAAAAAAATACTTCTAGCTGAAAATGTACTGGGGTTGTTTTTTTGTTTGTTTATTGAGCCAGGGTCTCATTCTGTAGCCCAGGCTGGTCCTGAACTCATTTTGTAGCATAGGCTAATCTTGGACTCACAGCAATCCTCTTGCCTCAGGCTTCTGAGTGCTGAGATTGCAAGCATGTGTCACCATGCTGGCTTTATTGTGGTGCTGGGGAATTGAACTTAGGGCATAAAACTTGCTAGGCAAGTGCTTGAACCACTGTGCCATTCCTCTAGCCCAAGGTTGATCTATTCAGTGAATATTTTGTACTATTCACCAGACTGGCACTGTGCTGAGTACTAGGAATACAGTAGGGAAACCCATACAGTCCCTGTTTTCAATTTTGTGATAAGAGTACATATTAGTAGATGGTTAGTATCACCACATACAGCTACATGCTGGAGTGAGATTTTGTACTAGGGGGTGTGGGAGCTTACAGGACCAGTATAGTATTAGGTCAGCAGAAGAAGTAAAATCTGAAAGTGAGAGATTACTGTTCTTGACATCAAATAATGCACCAAGCAGTGTGCAGAAGCCTAAAAGTTCTCATGGCGGCTAGTGGGATTTTCAGAGTTAATGATTAAAATTATGACAAAGTTCTGGGTATATAGTTAATTAGTGGAGCAGTTGCCTAGCATGTGTGAGGCCCTGAGTTCAGTCCCCAGCACCACAAAATAATAACAATAAAAAAAAAGAACAGAAAACAAAAACATAAAACTAAAGTACTCACTAGGTTGTGGAAGTTCCATGTTTAGTGTAGACTTTATCATAAAGGCAATAAGAACTCAAGAGTTGGGGGTGGGTGAGGCAGAGGATTGATATTTCAAAGCCTGCTGGACTACATAGATAGACCCTGTCTGGGGAAAAAAAAAAGAAGAGAGATAGTATGTTTTAGCAAAGATTACTTTGGCCATAGAGCCGTGGTTTAGAAAAATAAAAAACTAGAAGACTAACAGAGGCTTTTGCAATAATCTCAGATGAATAGTGATCTGGACTCAGAATTAAGTCAGGCCATCTGGATTTGAGTCCTGCTTTGCTGGTCATAACTCTGTGACTTTATGTACATTATTTAACTATGCCTCAGCCTCCTAATCAGAACATTGGAGATGATAAAGAAATTACCATTGAGGCTTGCTGTGAGGATTATTATCACTTAGAACATACTTGCCTGACACATAAGATGCTCCAAAAATGTGAGCTATGTAGGTGTGGGGTAAGGCAATGTAGGGAGAATCCATGACAGAGGGGAGGTGAGGAGCAGGTAGGAGAAACTAAGGAATTTGTTTTCTGATTCAGCACCTTAGGAGATGCCATTCACTGAGATAAGAAAGAGGAGGAAAAGCAGGTTGGGAAGCTAAAAAGGTACCTGCAGTGTAATCAGAAGAGTTAGGTGTCAGAGGAGTTAAAAAAGAGTGAGGAGAAGGTGGTCAGCATTGTTAAATGCTACCAGGAAGGTCAAGTAAGATAAATGTTAAATAGAATCCATTAGTTTTAGCGAGAAGAGAAGGCCATTGATAACTCAATATGGTAATACACACCTGTAATCCTAGCACTCAAGAAGTTGAGGCAGGAGGATTGTAAGTTCAAGGCCAACTTGGACTACCTAGAGAGGCTCTTCTCTCAGAAAAAAGAGAGAAAAGAAAGGAAGAAAGAAAGAAGGAAAGGAAGGAAGGAAGGAAGGAAGGAAGGAAGGAAGGGAAAGGAAGGAAGAAGAAAAATAGAAAAGAGGTGGCAATAGGTGATCTCATCAGGAATTTTAGTGGGGAGAAGAAGGGATGAAAATGTACAGATTATAGAAAGAAAAGGAGGTGATGATGGGAGATTATGAGAACAGATTACTCCTTCAAGAAGATTAGCTGGCTGGAAGGAATGTGGGCAGGGCTGACGCTGGGCCCAGTTTGGACTTAGCCCACTCCCTGAAGGATTCTGAGTGGTTGTACATCTATTTTAGTTGTAGCCACATCAGGGAGGTTAGAAAAAAAAAAAAAACTGATTTGGTGACAAATGATGGTTTTGACCTTGGTAAATTTGAATTTAACATGTAGAAATGTCCAGCAGGCAATATGAGATGGGGCTATTGAAACGATTCAGAATAAGACTGAGATGAGTTGGGATAGACTAAGACATGCTAAAACTAAGGCAGGCTAGCAGGAAGGCACAGAGAAGCTTTGGGTTTAACTTTACAGCATACTGAGAATGTGTAAACTGTAGATAGGAAATGGATTTCAAAATAGAGATAAGAAAATAGGCCTCGAAACCAAATGTCATGTCCTATGAAATGACATTTATAACAAATGGGAGAGTATTAGCTTTCCTGTTGCTGAGACAAAATACTCAGCACACACAGCTGAAAGGAAGGATTTATTTTGGCTCATAGTTTTAGTGGTTTAATCCATTTTTGGCTGGCTCCAGGGCGGAATGACAATGCATGGTGGAAGAGAGCTGCTTAACCCCATGACAGCCAGGAAGCAGAGCAAGAGGAGGGCCCAGAGACAAGAGTATACCCTTCCAGGTTATGGCCCAGGGACCTGCTTCTTCCAACCAGGCTATATTCAGCTATGAGCTCCTTACTAGCAGAGTATACTATCTCCTGTGACTCAGTCACCTTCCACAATTCCCACCTCTGAACAAGATGCCTCTGGGGGAAATTTTCTCTAGTTAATTAGTTAGTAGTTAGAGACAGGGTCTCACTCTGTAGTCCAGGCTGGTCCTGAACTCACTATGGAGCCCAGGCTGGCCTTGGACTCATGGCAATCCACCTGCCCCAGCCTCTAAGTGCTGGGATTACATGCGTGTGTCGCCACACCAGTTAATGCGGTGCTGGGGTATTGAACTCAGGGACCTGAGCTTGCTAGGCAAGCACTTTAATTACTAAGCTACACCCTGGGGGACATTAGATCTAAACCATAAGAAGGAAAGTTCACGTATAGAAAAGGAATAAAAAAGGCAAGTCTGGGTCTAGAGCTGGAGCAGTTGATGTTGACCAGATGCTGGGCAGCCACATGGTGTCATAGGTTCTATGGGTTAACTGTAGTGTGAATGTGTATATGCATGTGCATGTGTGTATGAGTGTGCATGAGTATATTTGATGTTGGAGATTGAATTCTGGGTCTTGTATATGCAAGGCACAGCCTTTACCACAGAGCGATACTCCTGGTCCCTAACTTTAGGAATTTAGTGCTTTTGTTCCAGTCTTTGCTGTCTTCATATGTGAAAACACTCTTGTGTGAATTTCAGGTGCACTGGGCCCTAGTTAAGGAGTTTGGCATGAATTATTTTGAGTTTGTCATACATGGTTGTATTTAGCATTTTGCATTTATGTAAAAAATGCTCATCTATTAAGTATGTCCCAGACAGAAGAATAAGAGAGCTAGGAGAATATTTTTGTTGTCTGTTCATCCTCCTCTTAGTTTATTCTGTTACTGCTATTATTTAGTCAGCCTTCTGTGTCAAGGGCTGCTTTTCCTTCTTTACAGATGTCTTTTAAGAACTTGTGTGTCGGGAAATACTAATAAATGTAATATGTTTTCTTATATACTTCTCACACATATTAAAAGCTTCTGCTGTTATTCCATTACAGCCAGTGAAACAGGGGTATGGAGAACCCCAAACAAGACTATAGGGTTATTGTGGTTGGGAGGAAATGCCTAGGACAAGCGAAATCAACATCCTATTTCTGTGAGGTCCAACCATAGGATCTGATTGCTGCCCTTCTCACCCTCTGTGAAGCCCAGTTAACAGAAATGTGCAATATTATGAGAAAGTGTCGTAAGTGGACTCACATCAGCCCTAGAATGGCAAGTCCTGAGTTCAATAATAGGAGGTTAAGTACCAACTTAAGACACTCAGTGTGTTCTTTAAGTTCCTAAGGATATTTCTACCTGGAGCTTTCTTCTATACTTAACCTTAATGGCTCAGTTGGAAGTCAGCCATCACTGCTAAGTGTTCTTGAGTTTTATGCAGCACTAACAGCAGCTTCCCTATTATCTTGATGTTTGAAATAGAAATTCTATCCACTTCCAGTCAGGCTGTTGCCGTCAAGCCAGATAGTTCAGCATTTCTACTTTCTAGGATCTTGTTCTCTGCAACCCTCAATGGCCTATTCCTTGACACCTTCACAAGTCATCAGAGTTATGAGAAAAACCTCCTCATTCCTAGAGTGGCTCAGCCATTGGCCAGCAATCTGCTTTTTGCTGAGAATTTCTGCTTTCTTGGCTATAGTGGGAGAATCTGCTCCTGTGAATATTAAGTTGTTATGTAAAGCATTTGGAAGAGTGCCCCTCTTACTATGAACTTCTGTTATTACTATTACGTGATTATTGCCGCATCTAGTATCAGAAGCTAAAGCTTAGATGAACCTTCAGTTTTGCTCTTGTTATGCTGGGTGGTTTCCACAAATCCAATTTATCTGAAAAAAGGCTTGAAGATATTTGGTTTCAGAACGGACATGTTGGCACATGCCTGTAATCCCAGCTACTTGGGAAACTGAGACAGGAATATCAGAAATTTCAGTCTAACCCAGGCAATTTGGTAAAACCCGGTCTCAAAAAAAAAAAAAAGTTGCAAATGTACCTCAGTATAGGAGTACTTGCCTAGTGTGAGTAAGCCTCTGGGTTCTTTCTTGATTACAGAGTGAGAAGAGAGACAGACAGACAGAGACAGACAGACTTGATTTCCACTCAGTTGTGTGGCTGTTGTTAGTTTTAAAAGTCTTTAAGATGTCAAAGTATTTTCATCACAGTGTCATAGTGTTTTCATTTGTTAGGACTCTTAACATCTCTTTTCTGGAGTCCTAAGATACCCTAGTCCTGGTTTCACAGCGATTTGGGATAATCCAACAATCTCTGCATAGAATGATGTACATTATATGCAGCCACCCTGGATTTTTTTAATCAAAGATTATCTCATCATGAGACAGTAATGTCATAACTAATTTGTTGAGCAATTAATATATGATACAGTTGTAAGTGCTTTATATATACTATCTCATCCTTTACTCATTAAGTACTCTGAGTGTGGGTACTATTTAAATTATCTTCCTTTTGTAAATGAAGAAAGAATCGTAAGGAGGTTGAGAAATATGTCTAAAGCTCTAAAGATAAGTGGGAGGGCCAAGCCGTGTTCCCAGACAGTCTGATTTCATAGTCTGTATTAGTAACCACTTCATTGTACCAACAAAGAGAAGGCTGGATTTGAGAGGTAGAAGTTCAGTTGTAATCTCAACTCCTTCACTTCATCACTTAATAAGTTCAGTGACTTTGGGAAAATTACTCAGTCTTTCTGAAGCTCAGTCTTCTACTCTATAAATTGGAGATGTTAATATTACTTCACAAGATGATTGTAAAGATTATTTTGCACCCCAAAATTATTAGGCATTCAGTTATTTTCTTCTCTTAACATATTCTAAGCACTACACTGATGCTTAAAATGAAATAAGAAACTTGTTCCTTTTTGAGGTCCCAGTGAATTCTTTTCCATAATAGTTGTACCATTTTCTCTTCCCATTAGCACTATATGAGGATTCTAGTTCCTCCATATACTTGCCAACACTTGTTAATTTAACATTTTTTTTCATTTGTGTCAATGTGAAGTGATACCACATTTTAGGATTTTTGTTTTTTGTTTCTTTCATGATGCTAAGAATGAAACCCAGGGCCTGCAAATTCTATTTTGTATAGAATTTTCTCTACATAGAATTACTTTTTTTGAGACTGGGTCTCACTGTTTAGTCCAGGTTAGACCTGAACTCAGTGTGCAACCCCAAGCTGGCCTCAAACTCAAGGCAATCCTCCTGCCTCTGCCTCCTCAGTACTGGGTTACAGGCATGTGCTACCACATCCAGCTTAAGCTGTGCTAGGGAATTGAACTCAGGGCCTTGTGGTTGCTAGGCAAGCACTTTAATAGCTGTCGTATGCCCCAGATCCTCCACACAGAATTTTAATTTTTATGTAGAGGGAGGAGGAGAAGAGGACAAACAAACATGAAACCAATCTTCACAGCGTAGTATAAGAGACACCACTGTAGAGGAACACACAGAGAGAAGTGCAGAGAAAGTAACATTTCCTGAGAGCTCGGGGAGTTTCAGGAGCCAGCGATGTTTCTATTGTGTGTTAAAAGACCATGTAGAATTAGATAAGATAGACAGAGGATGTGACAGTTTCTGAGCAGAAGGAATAGGACAGGTACAGGTGCTAAGTACAGAAGAGTTGGGAAGTGTTTGCTTCAGTAATGGCCAGAAATGGCTAGAGGTTGGGTATGCACTTGGAGATTGAGGGTCCAGTGGCACCTGAGTAGTGACAAATATCAATAACCCTGTGCACAGAAAGGGGGACACAAGCCTTAGATATCAACATATCCCTGTACCATGAAGACATGCAGACACATAAACCAGGTTTAGTGGTGCATGTCCATAATACCATTATTCTGGGAGGCTGAGGTAGGAGTATGCTAGTTTGAGGTCAGCCTGGGCAACTTAGTGAGACCGTCTCAAAAAAATAACCTGGGGATGTAGGGGGATGTTGCTCAATGCAAAGTTCTTAGATTTCATCCTAAGTAGTGGGGAAAAAGACATCAAGGCACAAACATATTTAAAAATATAAGTTAATGAACGTAAGCAAATTTAACAACCAAATCCTTATGAATGCCTTTTTTTTTTTTTTTTTTGAGACAGGGTCTCACTAGGCTGGTTTTGAACTCACTATGGAGGCCAGGTCGGCCTGAAACTCAGAGCAGTCCTCCTGCTTCAGCCTCCCAAGTGATGAGATTGCAGGCGAGCGCCAACACACCCAGATTATGTGATGCTAGGAAATCAAAGTTAGGTACTTAGTGTTTGCCCGGCAAGCATTTGAACTGCTGAGCAGTTCCTCCAGCACCCCGTCACTATGTTTTGTGATACTCTCAAACTGTCTGTGTAACTCAGTATAGAGGGAGGAGGGCAAACACGACACCAACCCTTACAGTCTGATATAAGAAGCTGTCTATATAGCTACGTGAGTCTTGAGCCTATGACCCCACTGCCTTGGCCTTCCAATGCTGTGATTACAGCTAAGCACCACAGTGCCTGGCATCATGAAATGATTCACAAGCCATACAGTTCACCGTTTTGTAGTCTACCATTGAGCAGTTTTTCATATGTTCATGAGGTTGTGCAACCATTTCCACTATGTATTTCAAGACATTTTTACCACCACAAAAAGAAGCCTAATGCCTCTTTAGCAGCTGCTGGCTGCTCCCCCTCCCCCATACTGTGGCAATCACTGACCTACAGATTTGTCTTTTGTGGAGAGAGAGAGAGAGAGAGAGAGAGAGAGAGAGAGAGAGAGAATATGTGTGGTACTAGGGATTCAGCCAGGCCTTTTGTATTAAGCTATATTCCTAGCCCATTCTTTTAGTTTTGATTTTGGGGCAGGGTTTTTCTAAGCTGCTAAATTGCCCAACTTCAGCTCAAACTTGTAATCCCCCCTCCTCCGCCTTCCAGATTTCTGGGATTGAAGGCCTGTGCTATCAGTCCTGGCTGTATGGTGAGCATATTATTTTATTTTATTTTATTTATGTCATGAGGTACTGGGGAAATGAGCCTACTAAGCTACATCCCCAGCCCTTTTTTTTTTTTTTTTTGATTTTGAGATAGGATCTTTCCAAATGACAAAATTACTCAAACTGTGCTCAAACTTTCAATCCTCCCGCCTTAGCCTCCCAGAGTGCTGAAACTACAGGTCTGTACCACCAAGTCTTGGCTGTGGATATTTTATATACATGGAATTACACTATGAGTATATGTAACCTTTTGTGTGTGGCTTCATTTTCTTGGCATGATGTTCTCAAGGTTTATCTAAATTGAAGCATATATCAACATTTTATTCATTTCTATGACCAAATAATTTCCCTGTGTATGGATGTACCACATTATGTTTACCCAGTTAACAATTAATGGACATTTTGGTTATTTAAACTTGGGTTTTTTGAATAATGTTATTATAAACAGCCACATATAGGCTCTTGTTTGATAGTTGTTTTAAGTATGTACTTCAGAGTAGAATCACAGTTACTCTGTTTTGTATTAGCTTTCTGTTGCTGTGACAAAATACCTGAAAAATTAAAAGAGTATAGGTTTATTTTTGCTCAAGGAATCAGAGATTTCAGTCAATGGTTAGCTGGCTTCTCTGCCTTTGATCCTGTGGCAAGACAGAACATCATAGCGGGAAACTTCTGGCAGACCAGATAGGGACAGGGAAGCAAAGAGGAAAGAGAGGTAGGGGCCGGGGTTCCAATATCCCCTTCAATATCCCTGGTGAACTAACTTTCTCCTTCTGTATCCCACCTTGTAAAGATTCCACATCCTCCCAGTAGTGCCATGGGCTAGTGTTGTGGTTTGGATCTAGAGTGTCCTCCAAATCCTCATGTACCTATGGATGCTGTGTGCTGTTCGTAGGTGGGGCCTGGCTAGAAGGCATGGATATTTAGGGTATGATCTAGAAGGGCACGTGTTGATTCCACCCTTCCTCCCAGACTTGTCTCTGTACTACCCTGCTGTGAGGATCTCTGTCTCTGGAGTACCAGCACCAGCTCTGGCTCTGGCTCTCACTCCATTTCTGTCTCCAGTATGTGATTCTACCATTTCCAGCCACCTACTCATGAACCTTCTGGCTTAGTTACTTTTTGTTGCTGTGACTCAATGCCCAATACCCGCAAATCAGGGAAGGAAAGGTTTATTTTAGCTCACAGTTTCAGAAGGTCACAGCCCACTCAGGGCAACCAGCAACAGTGGAAATACATGGCAAAGGTGGAGGCAGCTCCTCACAACTTCGCAAACAGGAAGCCAAGTCACATCCCTTCAGTCAAGTCCAGTCAAGGCAGGAAGGAAGTAGCATATATAGTTCCAGGTCCCATCCCACTGATCCACCCCTTCTGGGTTCAGCCTCAGTGTTCTGTCCCTTCCAGTTATGGAAGGCATAGTAAGCCCCCATTACACACCTGTAATCCAGTTCACATGCCTATAATCCAATCTGCCACATGCCTGTCCTCCACCACACATCCATCATCCATTCCTCCAGACCAGGCCCCTGTCTCCCAATAGCACATGGTTCTGTAGACAGTCCATAATATCCAGATATATGAGACTTTGGGAGGACATTCTAGATCCAAACTACAAAACCTTCTGAAACTGTGACCTAAAATAAATCTTTCCTCCCTTAAATTGTATATGTTGAGTGTTCTGTCACAGCTATGAAAAAGTAAGACAGCTGGCAACCAAATTTCAACATCTGCCATCTTTGTGGGACATTTCTGATTCAATCCATAACATCAGCCTCCTGTGGGACTGTCAAACTCTTTTCCATGGTAGTTGTACCATATTATATTTCCATTAGCATTATATGAGTTTCTGATTTATCCATATCCTTGCCAACACTTGTTAATTTTCCTTTTTTTAAAAAAAAAGTATTGCCATCTTAGAGAATGTGATGTGGGATCACATTTTAGGATTTTTTTTTTCTTTCATGATGCTAGGAATGACAACCAGGGACTTGCAGATTCTAATCACATGCTCAACCACTGAGCTCATATACCCTGAGCCTTCTCATTGTTTTGATTTGCATTTTCCTAATGACTAATAAAAAATTACCTGTCTTTTCATGTGCTTGCTGTTTATCTCCTTCTTTTTTTTTTCTTGCTGTTTGTTTTCTTTGAAGAAATGTTTCCTGAAGTTCTTTGTCAGTTTTTTTAGTTGGGTTGCCTATCTTCGTGTTGTTGAGCTGTTAAGAATTCTTTACGTACCCCATATACCAGACTCTCATCAGATATATGATTTATAAATATTTTATCCCACGTAGTAGTTTTTCTTTTCACTTGCTAGATAGTCTGTCAGTGCATAGGAGCTTTAAATCTTGTTCAATTCCAATGTATCTCTTTTCTTTGATTGCTTGTATTTTTGGTGTCATATTTTAGATATGGATATCAAGTTGTTCTCAGTACCATTTGTTTAATGACTGGCTTTTTGCCAGTAAGTGGTTTTAGTATCCCATAGAAAAACATCTGGCCATAAACTTGTAAATTTGTTTCTGGACCTTCCAATTCCATTCCATTGAGATACATGCCACACATACATGTGTGTGCATATGCACACGTATACGTTCATGTTAACTTAATATTGTGATTTTTTAGTTTCATGAATGCTCTGCACCCTTTTCATTACTCCAAATATGCTTCTTATTTGTAGTACATTTGCATACAGCAATCATAACTTTATATTCTTTTCACTTCTCTGGATTTTGTACTTCTGTGTGAAGTATTTGCATAATTAACACATTTGTTATTTAAAATAATTAAGAAGTGTTTGTTTTATTGCCTTACTATGCTGTATTTGGTTTTACCTGGCTCTTATTTCACCTTTTTTTTAAAGTTGGTTTTTACTGTTACAGAAAGCTTTGTTTGCACTATTTTTTCTGCACCCAGACTTACTAGCTATCAAGTCCCATCTCCTTGATGTCAGGGAATGCTGGCAACTGTTTTGGTTTATTCTCACAGACTCACGATTCCCATATGCCTCAGCTCAGAGCCGGTACACCTTTATACCCTGCCAGGTGTAGATTAAACTTCTGGGGCAGATGGCCTGCTAAAAAAAAATTCTTACTTGAACCAGAGCTCTCCAGGAGTGGTACCTGCCTTATGATCTGCTGTATACTTTGTTGTAAATAGCTACTGTTATGTCATAAAAATGAAGAGACATGTGAAAGAACATTTCTTAGTCACGTTCTCATTGCTGAGATACAGTACCCTATAGCTTAAGGAGGAAAAGGTTTATTTTAGATCACATTTCAGAGGTCTCAGTGTGCTTGTGGTTGGCTGGCAGTAAGTGACATAGCAGAAGGGTCTGGTAGAGAGCAGCTGTTCTTGTATCTGCAAGAGGAAGGAAGTGGAGTTTGAGGAGAACCAGGACAGGAATATACCCTTCCAGGTCCATCCTCAAGGGAGTGCTCCTGCTGACCAGACTCCATCTCTTAACAGCGTGTGAAATTCATAGTTTAATTCACAACATCCAGTTAACTCCCACAATCCGACCACCTTCCAGATACATGGGGACCCTCCAAATCCAAGCCAGAACACTCTTTGGACTTTCATAATCCAGGACAAGCATTTGCCAGTGCTATTTTTATGTTTACTCTTCTGTCTTTCCATAGGAGAAGCTCCCAGAGATTATGGCCTTGTGCAGGGCACCCACGCAACCACAGTGCTGCTAGGAACAGAGTTTATCCTCACACCCCTGGATTTCTTTCCTGTCATTACCAAGCATTCTTTCCCTATTGAGCAACAGAAGAGAACATCCATCCCAGTATTTTCCCCAAGGGAGATTTTGAGTTTTTCCTTCACTTTTGAGAAATCAAGTTGACTTTCCTCTACCTCTACTCCACTTTAGGTTCTGTGTCCATTTCACTAAAGTCTTTGGTAGGTTTGGTTTTTTTGTTTGTTTGTTTTGAGACAGGATCTCACTGTCCAGGCTGGTTTTGAACTCACTGTGGACCCCAGGCTGGCCTTAAACTCACAGCAATCCTCCTGCCTCAGCCTCCTGTGTGCTAGGGTTACAAGTATACATCACCACACCCAGTTTATGTGGTACTGGGGAATCTGAGTTTAGAGCCTTGCACTTTGCTAAGCAAGTGCTCTAACCATTGTGCTATTCTTCCAGTCCAGATTTTTTTTTTGCAACACTGCTGTTTAGTCTTTTTGCCTATTGAAGATTATTTTAATGACTAAATAAACATTCGCACAAGGTGAAAGTAAATTCCATAGAGAACTGATGGATAAGGTTTGAAAGTACATGATTTCAGACGGATATCATTAACCTACGCTTAAGAACTCAGTCTTCATGATTTCCTATCACTGCCAAGTTATACACATCTAAGGAAGTGCAGTATGCACTCCATGGAAAAAGGACAGGCAAGTGGCCCTAGGTATTTGAAGCTGGGAGCTACCTTAATACTGTAGTGAATATTTTTAAAGCTGTAGTAAAATGTATATATCAATCTTAACTAGTTTTACATACAACTTAGTAGTATTAAGTATATTCACATTGCTATGCGATCAGTCTCCAGAATTCTCTTCATTTATTAAACAGCTCCTCTCCATTTTTCCTGCTCCAGCTGTCTTAGTCAGTTTCTTATTGCTGGGATGCAATTTCTGTCACCTACAACTTGAAGGAAAAGTTTATTTTGTTTTATTTTATTTTATCCACTTTGTTTCATTTCATTTTATTGAGACAGGGTCTCACTCTGTAATCCAGGCTGGTCCTGAACTCACTCTGTAGTCCATGCTGGCCTTGAATTCACAGGAATCCTCCTGCCTCAGTCTCCAAAATGCTGGAATAAAAGGCATGCACTTGCATGCTTGGCTTATGTGTTGCTGGGGAATCAAACCCAGGGCCTTGCACTTGCAAGGGAAGTGCTTTAACCACTGAGCTATGCCCCAGGCTGGAAAAGTTTATTTTAGTTCACAGTTCAAGGGGTCTCAGTCCCTTCATGGTTGTCTGGCAGGGGTGTAAGGTCTTGGTAGAGGGCCTGGAGGAGGCAGCTACTATCTCATAGTGGCTGGAAACAGTAGATTAACTTAATTGATCAAATTAACCTCCACAATCCAATCACCCTGTAAGTATATCAAATACATGAGACTTTGGGGGGACATTCCAGATCCAAGCCATAACACTAGTCCCTAGCAATTTTCCCCCCAGTACTGGGAATTGAACCCAGGGGTCTTTGTACTGAAATGAATTACAGCCTCAATCCTTTTTTTATTTTTTATTTTTTGGCAGTGTCTTACTCTGTAGTTCATGTTGGTTCTGAGCTCACTATGCAGCCGAGGTTGGCCTTGAACTCATAGCAATCCTCCTGCCTCAGCTTTCCAAGTGCTAAGATTACAGGCGTGTGTCACCTTGCCCAGTTATGTGGTGTTCTGGGGAATCAAACCCAAGTCCTTGTGCCTTAACCTAGGTAAGTACCTTAACCATCGTGTTATTCCTCTAGCCTCAGTCCTTTATTTTTGAGACAGGTTCTCATTGTTAAGTGCTCAGGGTTGGCTCAAACTTGAAGTCTTCTTGTCTTAGCTTCCCAGAATGCTGAGATTACAGGCTTGGCTTGTCAATTTTTCTTTCTAATTCCATGAATCTGACTACTCAAGGTACTTTATGTAAGTGGAATCATACAGTATTTGTATTTTGTGACGAGCTTATTTCAGTTGTAGCTTATGTCAGAATTTCTTTCCTTTTAAAAAATGAGACTGCTAGGGAAGATGCAGCTGAGTAGGATGCAGCTGAGTAGGATCCCCTACTGTGGCTCCTCACAGGCCCATCCAAAGAGCTGAGAGATAGTTAAAAAAATAAAAACACAAAAACCTGTCTGTTCAACTTAGCTTAGAGAAAGAGACAAGCTCAAGGGATTAAAAAGAGGCCACAGGAAATTGAGAAAACTTGAGGAAGTGTCAGAGCTTGAAGCACACACCAGCCCTGGAAGTTGCCCCAGGCTGCCAGGAAAGAGCTGTGAGCAGGAGTGAACAGCTGGCAGCCACAGGCATGAGGTAAATCCAGAGAACTGGAATACACAGAAACAAGTAGCTGTTGGGCAGCCCCAGCTTCCAGGAGCAGCAAGGCTACAGGTAGATCAAACTCTTAAACGCATTGTGAGCCTTCCCCGTGAAAAGGTCTCCCCACCACTCAGCCGGCCAGCTCAGGAAAGCAGTTCTCAGCAGCACCATACTAGGAAGTGACATAGTCAGGAACCATTTTGGGAAGAGCCCCGTTTTGAATTGTTTTGAGAAAAAGAAGCCACAGAGAGGTCACATGACCTGGGACTTTGGGAACACTCTTTAACAGTGCCTGAGAAGGAGAGGGCACAAGAGACAACTTCTGAGAAGGGAGAACAGTCTGCCAAATTCTGGAATGGTTTGGACTGTGGCAAGAGCAAATCAAGAAGGGTTGAGGGCCTTGTCCCCAAGGGAGAGAAACTAGGACAGAAGGGAAAGGTTTGTCAAGGGGGCTTACTGTGAATGAGATGAGTTGGAGGGTGTGGGATTGTTAGGCCCCTTTGCCTGCTCCCAGCACAGAACCTAGTAGGCTGGTAGCTCCCACATCAACTCTCATATGCATGCAGAGAAATACTATGGTTTGTCTGTTGGAGTGAAGTACCTAAGGCAAGATACATATCTGCATATGAAGTGTAGGGCAGGTTTCATCAGCAAACACACTGCAAAAACTGAGGGGGAACCAGAGCTGGTCAGTTAGTTATTGCTCTCCCCCTTCCCATATCTGGTAAACAATGGCCACCAACACCACAGGACAAGGTAAGAGACTACTTTTCCAAAAATACAGGGAAAATTTATGGACTCAATATTTTTATTGTTTTATTTTTTCTTTTATTTATGTACTTATTAATATTTTAAATTTTTGAGGCAAGGACTCGCTGTGCAGTCCAGGCTGGTCCTAAACTCAGTTTGCTCAGTCTGGCCTCAAACTCATGGCAATCCTCCTGTCTCAGCTTCCCAGGTACTGGAATTATAGATGTGTGCCACCACACCTGGCCTACATGGTACTGGAGAATCAAACTCAGAGCCTTAAGCTCGCTAGGCAAGTGCTCTAATGACTATGTTCTTCCTCCAGCCCTCAGTCATTTTTTTAGAAACACAATTTTGACCCTAACTGAACTAAAATCATTAGCAGGAGAATCATGAGGAAACAAGGCAATAAGACACCTGCAGAAATGCCTAATTTACCAGAAGTTGGTATCAGAGACCCTGAAATTGTGGAACTTACAGGAAAGGTGGACCAAGTGAATAATCAGTTGAAACAAGACATACTTAAATGCAAGAGACAATTAGCAAGCTTAAAGGGGAATTTACAAAATAGATAATCTTAATTCATAAAAAATTTTGTGAGTTTAATGGGCCCCAATGGTACAGATCTGTAATTTCAGCAGACTGGGTGACTGAAGCAGAAAGATCCCAAGTTCAAGCCCCATCTGAGCAATTTAGTGATTTAGTGAGAACTTGTCTCAAAAAATCAAAAATAAAATATGGCCTTGGGATGTTGCTCAGTTTGAAGACCCTGGGCTGTCTCGAAGTCCTAAAGAAACTAGAACAAGTCAAATCCAAAAAACAGTAGAAGGAAGGGTATTATAAGAATCAGAGTGGAGATCAATGAAATTGACACTAAAAAAAATAACAAGAGTTGGTTCTTCCAAATGATAAATAAGACTGATAAACTTCTAGCCAAATTCATCAAAAGAATAAAATCCACATTAATGCAATTAGAAAAAGGTGAAATCACAATAGACACTGTTAAATCCAGAGGATAATAAGAAATTATCTTGAAAACCTATGTTCCAGTAAATTCAAGAACCCAGAAGAAGTGGATAAGTTCCTAGACATACATGATATACCCAAATTGAGCCAAGAAGATATAAAAACTACCAGGAATAAAAATTGAGGAAGTGATAAAAGGTGTACTAACAAAGAAGAGGCCAGGACATGATGGATTCACCACAGAATTTTATCAGAACTTCAGAAAAGAGTTAACACCAATGCTTCTCAAATTCTTCAATGAAATTAAAAGGCAGGGAACACTGGCAAACTTTTCCTGAAAGCAAATATCACCTTAATCCCCAAACCAGGAAAAGACCAAAAGACCTAACAAAGAAAGAAAACTACAGGCCAATTTGCTTAATATAGATGCAAAAATCCTCAAAAAAATACTTGCAAATAGAATGCAACAAATTATTAAAAACATCATAAACCATAATCAAGTTGGCTTCATTCTGGGGATGCAAGGCTGACTCAACATATGTAAATCAATTAATATATCACATAAAAGCATGGACAAAAATCACATGATTGTTTCAATAGATGCAGAAAAAGCTTTTGATAAAACACATTTCTTCTTGATCATAACTGATGAAAATATAGAAGGATCTTACTTTAAGATGATAAAATCAACTTATGATAATCCTACTGCCAACATCATCCTATATGGGGAAAAACTGAAAGCATTTCTCCTCAAATCATAAACAAGACACTCTCACCACCTGTATTCAACATACTGCTCAACACTTCAGCCAGAGCAAACAGGGAAGAGAATGGAATAAGGAAATACACATAGGAAAAATAGAAGTTAAATTAACCTTATTTGAGAATGACGTTATACTTTAGGTAGAGGATCCCAAAAATCCGCCAGAAGACTCTTAGAACTAATAAACAAAGTCAGCCTAGTTGCAAAATATAAAATCAGTTCACAGAAATCAATAGCATTCCTCCAAAGCAACAATCAAAACACAAAGAGATCAATAAAGCAATTCCATTCACAAAAACTTTAAAGAAAATTAAATACATAGGAATGACTCTAACTAAGGAAATGAAGGACCTCTATACTAAAAACTATTATAATCTGAAAAAAGAAATAATAAAGAACATTAGACAATGGACAGACATCCCCTATTCCTTGATAGGCAGAACCAACATTGTTAAAATGCCCATGCACAAACAGATTCAAAGCAGTCCCAATCAAGATGCCAATAGCATTTTTCATAGAACTAGAAAAAAATCCAAAAATTTATATGGAACCAAAAGAGACTCAGAATTGTCAAAACAATCGTAAGCAACAAAACAAAAACAGGAGGATGGAGCTGGAGGAATGACTCAGCGGTTAAAGCGCTTGCCTTGCAAGCACTACATCAAGCACTAAGTACCCAAGTTTGATTCCCCAGCACCACATCCCTAGCACCATATAAACCGGGCATGCTGTTGCATACCTGTAATCCCAGCACTCCGGAGGCTGAGATAGGTGGGTTGTCTGGAGTCCAAGGCCAGCCTGGACTCCATAGTGAGTTCAGGACCAGCCTGGGCTACAGAGTGAGACCCTGTCTCAAAAACAAACAAACAAAAACACTCTCCCTGATATCACATTACAAAGCAACAGTGATTAAAAAAGAAAAAGAAAAAATATATGGTACAAGCACAAAATGACAGGTGGATCAATGGAACAGAATTGAGGATGCATCAGCAAAAGAAATTATCAGCACTGTAAAAAGAGAACCAACATACTGGGAAAAAATATTCATCACCAACACCTCAGATAGGAGGCTAGAATATACAGGGAACTGAAGAAAAGGAAGCCCCCCAAAATCAAGGATCCTATTGAAAAATGGGCAAATGAAATGAAGAGGCAGTTCACTCAGGAAGAAGTTCAAATGGCCAATAAATACATGAAAAGATGTTCAACACACTTAGCCATAAGAGAAATGCAAATCAAAACATTGCTAAGATACCATCTAACTCCAGAAAGATTGGCCTATATCAACAACTCAAATAGCAATCAGTGCTGGTGAGGCTGTGGGGAGAAAGGAGCCCTCCTGCACTGCTCGTGGGAATGTAAATTGGTACAACCACCATGGAAAGCAGTATGAAGGTTCCTCAAAAGATTGGAAATAAATACTCCCTTCGATCCAGTGATCTCTCCTGGGAGTAGTCGCAAAAGAGTTAAAAGCAACACATAACAGAGATACATGTACACCCATGTTTATAGCAGCACAGCTAACATAGCTAAAATACAGAAGACACCAAAATACCCATCAATAGACCAATGGATGCACAAACTGTGGTATTTATACACAGTGGAACACTATGCCATCTATAAAGTCTGACAGCTTGGAGGCTTTTGTAAGCAAATGGAGGAAACTTGAGACCATCAGGCTTAATGAAGTGAGTCAGAAACAGAAGGTGAAATATCGAATGGTCTCTCTGATATAAGAATCCCAGATCCCAATTATCTCATGGAACTTGAATAATAAAGGGAACCGGGGGAGCAGGTTAGGGGGTGGATCGAAAGGTGAGCGGGGAAGGTCTTGTTACCTTGACTAGATATGTATGTGCACAAAATGCTCAAGACCAATGTAAATCTTAAATTTTGCACTTACGCATATCAATAAAGTGGGAAAAAAAGAAAAAAAAAGAATTGAGGATGCAGAGACAACCCTGAGCACTTTCAGCTATCTGATTTTTGACAAAGGGCCAAAAACATTCACTGGAGTAAACATAGACTCTTTGACAAATGTTGCTGGGAAAACAAGCTCACCACATGCAGAAGAATGAAATCAGACCCACTTCTTTCACTATGTGCCACAATCAAATCAAAATAGATCAAAGACCTAGACATTAAAATAGAATAGAAACACTGAACCTGTTGGAAGAAAAAAATATACAAAATCCTTGGAGACAAAGGTGTAGGCAAGGACTTTCTCAATAAAACACCCAGAGGTAACACAGAATCAGCAAATGGGAGTGTATCAAATTAAAAAGCTTCTAACAACAATGGAATAATCAAAAGAGTGAAGAGGGAACAGATGAAATGGGGAAAAGCTTTTGCCAGCTACTCCTCATATAGAGGACCATTATCAAGAATATATAAAGAATTGAAAAACAAAAAGCAAAGCCTCTAAAAAACCCACTCAAAAATGGGAAACTGAAATGAATAGACAATTCTCATAAAAAGAAGTCCAAGCAGCCAGTAATACATGAAAAAATATTTAGCATCTTTAGCCATCAGAGAAATGTAAATCAAAACAACATTAAGGTTCCATCTAACTCCAATTAAGAAAGGCTGGTACCAAGAACTCAAGACACAACAATGCTGGTAAGGTTGTAGGGAAAAAGAAACCTTCCTACATTGCTAGTAGAACTGTAAACTGACAAAACCACTATGGAAGGTAGTATAGAGATTCCTCAAAAATAAAACTGAAAATGAGCTGGAGGAATGGCACAGCAGTTAAAGTGCTTACCTTGCAAGCTCAAGGCCCTGTGTTCAATTCCCCAGCACCACATAAAGCTGGGCATGGTGGCACATGCCTCTATTCCCAGCATTTGGGTAGCTGAGGCAGGCAGATTGTCCTGATTCCAAGGCCAGCCTGGGCTACAGAATGAGACCTTGTCTCAAGAAAAGAAAAGAGAAGAAAAGAGAAAAGAAAAGAGATATCCTAATTGATCCACCTATACCTCTTCTAGGTATCTTCCCAAAAGAGTTAAAGTCATCATACAAGAATGATACATATATACCCATGTTTATAGAAGCATAACTTATAATAGCTACATCTTGGAAGCAGCTGATAACTATGAGTCCATCAGCAGATGAATGGATAAAGAAGTTGTTGTGTATTTACACACTGGAGCACTACTCTTCCATATAGGATAAATTTAGATCACTTGTAGAAAAGTAAATGTATGTTGAGACTGTTGTGCTTAGTGAAATGAATCAGACACCAAGGGTTAAACATCATACAGTTTCTCTAATATGAGAAAACCAAGCCATAAAAAGTAAAAGAGAGATAGAAGAAAGCAAAAAGGCAAACTTTGTAGGGAGGGAAAGAGAATATGGTAGGGGGTTAGCGATTGAGAGGGCAACAGGGAAAGGGATGTGATAGGTTAAAAAAAAAAAAAAAGCCTTAAAGGCCAGGAGAGCCTGGAATGACATTTTTCAAGCTTTAAAAGAAATTATCAACCCAGGTTGTAGTATCTAGCTAAAATTTCCCTGAAAATTGGAGGCTAAGTAAAAAATTTTTGCATGACAAAAATACTCAAATTTGCCACCATCACACCAGCATTGCACAAAATATTTGAGGGAATCTTAGTGACAGAAAGAATAGCAGCACTGAATAACTCAGAGGAAAGGAAACAGGAAAAAGGCAAGTGTAACAAAAAGAAAAACCAAAGAACCAACATTGAGGAAAAAAAAAGACAATGTCAGGATTTAGCGCGTATCTTACAACTAATAACTCCAATGCTGGTGATCTTAACTGGGCAATCAAAAGACACAGACTAGCAGATTAGATAAAAAAAAAAAAAACCTAGCCCTTTGTTTCCCAAAAGAGACACACTTTAAACATAAAGCACACAGACTGATGGTAGAAGGATGAAAATGAATACTCTGTGCAACTGGAGCCCTAAAACAAACAGGAATAGCTATACTATTCTCAGACATAGCAGATTTCTAACCAAAACAGACTAGAAGAGTAAAAGATGGATACTGTGCTATACATGGATAAAGGAACAATCCAACAGAAAGAACTCACAATTACATGCATGCACCCACTGTTGACACACCCAGTTTTATAAAATAAAAACTACTAGACATAAAAGCTCAGGTAGACCCCAACATAAACATAGGGGTTTTACTACCCCATTTTCACCAATAGGTCAACCAGACAAAAAGTCAACAAAAAAATAGCACTACTAAACTACCATATAAAACCAATGGACTTAGCAAGTACTTGCAGAGTGGTCCATCCAACAGCCACAGAATGCATCTCTTCTCAGCATCACCTGAGACTTTTTCCAAAATAGACTACATCCCTTGACGTATGACATGCTTCAATAAATACAAAAGAACTGAAATCATTCTCTGCATAAGTCCAGGTCATAGTGGAATGAAACTAGAAATTAACAGCAAAAGAAACTACATCAATAATATACAAATACATGGAGATTAAGTAAAACATTATTGAACAAGTGGTGGATCACAGAAGAAACCAAGAGAAGAAAAACTAAAAAAAAAAAAATTTCTTAAGACAAACAATGTTAGTACATCGATGGGATACATATAATGAAAGCATTTCTAAGAGGAAAGTTTATTGCTGTTTATGCACATATTGAAAAACAGAGCAATCTCAGATAATCTAATGATGCTGCCTAAAGTAGACATAGACAAAACCAATCCAAATCCAAAAGCAATAAAAGGAAAGAAATTACAAATATCAGAGTAGAGATAATGAAACTGAAAATACAAGATTAATGAATCAAAGAGTTGTTTTTTGGGCACAGTGGTTAAAGCGCTGGCCTTGCAAGTGCAAGGCCCTGAGGTCAATTCCCCAGCACCACTTGAAGATGGATGTGGTGGTGCATGCCTGTAATCCCAGCACTCTGGAGGCTGAGGCAGACAGGTTGTCCTGAGTCCAGGGCCAGCCTTGGCTAAAAAGTGAGTCCAGGACCAGCCTGGGCTACAGAGTGAGACCCTGTTTCAGAAAAAAAAAAAATTTGGTATTTGAAAGGATAAATAAGATTGACAAATTCCTAGCCAAACTTACTACAAGACAGAAAGAAAAAAAAAACATATTGATATAATCAGGAAAAAAGTGTTAAATCACAGCAGACACTCCTGAAATCCAGAGGATTTTAAGAATCTATTTTGAAGACCTATATCCCAATAAATTTGATAAACTAGAAGAAAAGAATAAATTCCTATTTATTTCACTAATGAGATATGAAAATTGAACCAAGAAGATATTAAAACTCTGGACCAACCATAAACAGGAATGAAGTTGAGGCTATGATAACATCTACCAATGAAGAAAAGCCCAGGACCTGGTGGATTTACCACAGAATTCTATCAAAACTTCCTGAAAGCTAGCATTACCCTGACACCAAACCCAGGTAAAGACTTAACAAAAGAAAAAAGAAAACTACAGACCAAGTTCCTTAATGAATATAGATGATGATATACTTAATAAGATACTTAATAAGATAACATCCATTTATGATAAAAAAAAACTATGATGAAAATAGGTATGAAGAATCTTACCTCAAGCTGATGAAACCAACTTAGGACAATTCAACATCATCCTAAATGGGGAAAAATTAAAAGCTTTTCTCCTTCAACAGAAAAAATCGGAAGGCTGAGACAGGAGGATTGCTGCGAGTCCAAGGCCAGCCTGGGCTACAGAGTAAGATCTTGTCTCAAAAAAAAAAAAAATAATAATCTGAGGCTGGAGGAATGCCAAAGCAGTTAAAGCTCTTGCCTTGGAAGAGCTGGGCGTGGTGGGGCACGCCTGTAATCCCAGCACTATGGAAGACTGTCCCGAGTCCAAGGCCAGCCTGGGCTACAGAGTGAGACCTTGTCTCAAAATAAATAAATAAAAATTTAAAACTCCGTGCATGTAGCCTCAAAGAAAATTAAATACCTAGGAATTAGCCTAGGGAAATGAAGGACCTCTATAATGAAAACTACAGTACTCTGAAAAATAAATGAAGAGAATATTAGAAAATGCAAAGACATCCCCTATTCCTGAATAGGCAGAACCAACATTTCCAAATAACCATGCTGTCAAAACTGATACATAGATTCAATGCAATCAAATCAAGATATCAACAGCATTTTTCACAGAAAGAAAAAACAATCCAAAAATTTATGTGGAACCAAAAGAGACAGAATAGCCAAAATAATCCTAAGCAACAAAACAAAAGCAGAAGGCATCACAATGCAGATATCAAATTATATTACAAAGCAACAGTGATTTAAAAAAACAACAACATGGTATTGACACAAAAATAGACAGGTGGATCAGAGGAACAGAATTGAGGATGTGGAGGCAACCCTGAGGACCTTCAGCCATCTGATTTTTGACAAAAGGACCAAAAACATTCACTGGAGTAAAGATAGCCTCTTTGACCTACAGTGCTGGGAAAACAGTCTAGTCACATGTAGAAGAATGAAACTAGGCCCACATCTTTCAGATTGTGCAAAACTCAAAGATTTAGATATTAAAATGGAAATAACCTGCTGAAAGATAAAATAGGCAAAACTCTTGTTAACATAGATACAGGCAAGGACTTTCTCAACAAAACACATAGTGGAGATAACAATAAGAATCGGGCTGAAGGAATGGCACAGCAGTTGAAGTGCTTGCCTTGCAAACTCAAGGCCCTGAGTTCGATTCCCCAGCACCACATTAAATGGCGTGATAGCACACACCTGTAATATCAGCACTCGGGAGCCAGAGGCAGGAGGACTGCTATAAGTCTGAGGCCAGCCTGGGCTCCATAGTGAGTTCAGGACCAGCCTGGGCTACAGAGCAAGACCCAGTCTCAAAAAAATAAAACAAAAAAGAATAAAAAATAGGATTATGTCAAATTAAAAAGCTCTGCACAACAAAGGAAACAACAGAGTGAAGAGAGAACAGACAGAATAAGAAAGAAATTGCAAGCTACTTTTTGAACACAGGGCTATTATCTAAGAATAAACAGCCGAAAAAAAAGACTACTCAAAATAAAAAATCCAATAAAAATGGGCAAGTGAGATTTTGAATAATCAGTTCTCAGAAGTATAAATGGCCAATAAATACATGAAAAAATGTTCAGCATCTTTAACCATCAGAGAAAAGTAAATCAAAAGAACACTGAGGTTCCATCTGACTTTGATAAGAATGCATGGTATCAAGAGCTCAAAAAATAACAAATGCTAGCAAAGTTGTGGAAAAAAAGGAACACCTTCTACATTGTATGGTCTTTAAACGGGTACAGCCATTATGGAAAGCACTATGGATATTTCTAAAAAAAAAAAAAAAACCCTAAAAATAGAAATAGAGGCTGGGGGCATAACTCAGTGGTTAAAGTGCTTGCCTAGCAAATGTAAGGTCCTAGGTTCAATTCCCCAGCACTACGCGTGGTGGGCCTGTTGGTGCATGCCTGTAATCCCAGCACATGGGAGGCTGAATCATAAGGATTGCTATGAGTTCAAGGCTGACCTGGGCGATACAGTGAGTTCAGGACCAGCCTGGACTACAGAGCAAGACCTTGTCCCAGACAAACAACTGAAAATAGATACCTCATTTGACCCAGCTATACCTCTTCTGGGTTATCTTCGCAAATGAGCTAAAGTCATCATGTAATGGTGACATACGAATACCATCTTTATAGCAGAACAACTCATGACAGCTAAATCTTGGAAGCAACTAATATGTCTAACAAAAAATGAGTAAAGAATATTAAAAATCATAAATTTGAATCATTTGTAGAAAAATGGATATACTTTGAGACCTTCTTGCTTAGTGAATTGGGTCAGACACAGAAGGTTAAGTATCACATGGTTTCTCTAATATGAGGAAACCAGACTAAAAAAGTAAAAGAGCAAAGTTGAGTGTTGTGGTTTGGGTCTGGAATATCCTCCAGAAGTCTCATGTTTTTGGATGCTGTGGATCATCTGTGGCGCCATGTGCTGTTAGGAGATGGGGGCCTGGTCTGCGGGTAGAGGGGCAGATTGTGGATGTGTGGTGGATTATAGGTGTGTGGTGGAAGACCAGCATGTGGTAGATGATAGATTATAGGCTTGCAGTGGAGTAGGGGCTTAAATCTGACACGGGTAAAACACTGAGGCAGGACCCGAAAGGGGTTGATAACTGGGACAGGACCTGGAATGGAAGAAATAGGAGGATTTTATGGAGAGAGAAAATGGAGATGAAAAAGGGGAAGAAAAGTAAAAATGATCAAGATGTGATGTATATGTGCAACAGTTCCTCTGGGTGAATGTTATTATCACAAATGCATTCTAATAAAAAGCAAAAGTTTAGAGGAAAAAGCTGAATGACATTTCAACAAGAGAAGAGTGCATCTTAGGCGACTAGTCATCCATCAGTGAACATTTGGGTTGCTTCTGCCTTTTGGCTATTATGAATAATGCTGCTGTGAACATTGTATACAGATACCTCTTTGCGACCTTGCTTTCAGTTCCTTTGGGTATATACCAGGAGTTGAACTTCCGAATCATATGCTAATTCCATTTTTAACTTGAACAGCTGCCTTACCATTTTCTTTCCCTAGTGGCTGCACCACTTAACATAGCCACCAATGCTGCACAACACTTTTATCTTCACATCCTTCCTAATACTTGTTATATCTTCTTTCTCTCCCTTCTCTTTTTTCTTTCCTCTGTCATCTTCTCCCTCTCTTGCCTTCCTCCCTCCTTCTTTGTCTTTTTTCTTTGGATGGTGTCCATTTTAATTGGATGTGTAGTGGTACAGTGAATATTTATCCTTAAAAAATGAGTCATAACCCCCTCAAGAACCCTCAGCTACCTGATCTTTGATAAAGGAGCCAAAAGCATACCCTGGAAAAAGGACAGCCTCTTCAACAAATGGTGCTGGGGAAATTGGATATCCATATGCAGAAGAATGAATCTAGACACACATCTGTCACTGTGCACCAAAATCAAATCAAAGTGGACCAAGGACCTAGATATTGAAAAACTGAACCTTCTGGAAGACAAATTAGGCAAAATCTAAAAGATATAGGTGTAGGCAAGGACTTTCTTAAGACACTCAAAGCAAAAGAAATAGCCCCAAAAATTAACAAATGGGATTATGTCAAATTAAAAAGTTTATGCATGACAAAGGAAATTCTCAACAGAGTTAACAGAGAGCCAACAGAGTGGGAAAAATACTCACCACCTATACCTCAGATAGGAACCGCATACTAGAGTACACAAGGAACTGAAGAAAAACAGACTCCTCAAAATCAAAGACCTGATTGAAATATGGGCAAAATAAATGAATTGGCAGTTCTCAGATGAAGTTCAAATGGTCAGTAAATACATAAAAAGATGTTCAACATCCTTCACCATTAGAGAAATGCAAATCAAAACATCACTAAGATACCAGCTAACCCCAGAGAGAATAGTGCACATCAAGAACTTGAACAGCTATCAGTGCTGGCAAGAGTATGGGGAAAAAGGAACCCTCTTGCACTGCTGGTGGGATTGTATACTGTGGAGGGCAACCACTATGGAAAGCAGTGTGGAAGTTCCTCAAAAGGCTGAAAATAAATATCGCCTTTGATCCAGCAATACCTCTTCTGGTAAAAGAGTTAAAAGCATCATGTAACAGATACATATGTACCCATGCTCATAGCAGCACAGCTAACAATAGCTAGGATGTGGAAGACACCCAAATAACCATCAACAAACAGATGGATACATAAATTGTGGTATATGTACACAATGGAATACTACTCAACTATAAAGACAGATAGGTTTGAGGTTTTTGTTGGTAAATGGATGCTCAGTTAATTGAGTCAGAAGCAGAAGGTTAAATAAATATCAAATGGTTTCTCTAAGATGAGAAACTGAGAGGATAGTTATTTCATAGAATTAAATGGGATAGTGGGAACTAGTGGGGAAGAGGAAGGTGTGGGAGGGTTAAAAAGGGAGAGGGGAAAGGTGTGTAATTTTGACGCAATGTGTATGTGCACAAAAATACTCAAATTCAATGTAAACATTAGGTATTGTATATATACATACCAATAAAATGGGGAAAATGAGTCATAACTCAACAGACATCATGCTTTGTGTACAGATCTTTTAAAAGATTATAACATATTTGATGTGTATTACTGAGATTTTTTTCAGTCTGAAGAATTCAAAGATGAAACAGGCAGGTCCCTTCTCTCATGAGTAACACAGTAAAAAAACTCCAGTGAGTAGCTTTTATAGACCACGGCACTTTCTTTTTCCAGTACTGGGTATTGAATACAAGGCCTTCACTCTCTGTCCAGGCCCTTTTTATTGTTTACTTGAGGAAGAACCTCACTAAGTTGTTAAATTGCCCGGAGTGGGCTTGAGCTGGCGATTTTCTTGCCTCAACCTCCTAAAGGGCTAGGATTATAGGCCTGGCTCACTAGCCTGGCATTTTGTGCCACTGTCTAAAGTATTTGGACTATATGTTCTATGGGGGAGGGAAAGGGCCAAGAGAGAAAATGTCCACAATTTCAGTGGTTTCTGGAATGTTTAAGAAGTTTGGATAAACAGAGATGCTCAGTTTTTTTCTGATAACAAATAGGATGGTGTTTCTGAAATTTGGCTGTAGTGATTATTGACCAAATTGTTCAGATAAATATATAGGTATTAGCTTTTACTATGGGAGTTTAAAAACATATGCAAAACTAGAGAGGATATTAATATATTACTAAGCATATGTTACCCAGCTTATAAAAATCATCAGTGCATGGCCAATCTTGTTTTATCTCTAACCCTGTTCATCCCTTTCCCCTCCTGGACTATTCGAAGCAAAATCAGTATAGTTTTGGTTTCCACTTGCTCCTGATGCTCTTTCAGGGGAGGGGAAATTCTGGCCTGAAAGCAGCTTGGTCAAGGCAACCATCAGTTTAAGGGTTAGTTAATTAAATGTCTTAGCAAATATAGCAGCTCATTTTTAAGTTGGTAATAGTGTATGGCCTATGAATGATGCCATACATATCCAAATGGCCATTCACAGAAAAAAGTTTCCCATCCATGTTAGATGTGAGATGTGTGCCCTCATTTTTTATTGATTATAGCAGTATTATTGTGCCTGAAAGTTTTTGGTTTTTTTGTTTTCTTTTGGGCTTTATGGTTTTTTTTTGGGGGGGGGGGTGGTTGTAGCACTTGGACTGAGCTCAGATATTCACTCTGAGCTACATCCCTAGTCCATTTTTTAAAGAAGTTTTGATTAGAGACAGGGTCTCTTTAAGGTGCCCGAGTTGCCCAGGCTGGGCTCAAACTTGTGATCCTCCTGCCTCAGCCTCCCAAAGTGCTGGGATAGCAAGTGTGCATCACCAGGACATGATAGAATCAATTTTCTTGCCTCAGACAGTCTTCTTTTGTGTGTCTCACTCCACAGCCACATTTCCTGCCTCACAGCATCCCTTTGATATAAGTGCCTAGATCTCCACTCACCAGGTCTCCCAGATCATATTTTGAGGGGAAGGTAGTACACAGTCTGGCTTTGAGTCTTGCTCAGGCTGATTCTAAACTCACTATGTAGCTCCGGCTGACCTCAAACTCACAGTAGTCCTCCTGGATTACAGGTGTATGCCACCATGCCCAGCTAATCTTTATGTGGTGCTGGGGAATTGAACCCAGGACTTTACACATGCTAGGCAAGCACTTTAACCAGTGAGCTACCTCCTCAGCCCCAAGTTCATAATTATAATGAATGAGGCTACTGTGTAAAAATGTGTAGGCTGGCATGTAGTTGGCACTTGATATATAGTTGTTCAGCCAGGTGTGTTGACACAGATCTGTAATCCCAGTGTCCTAGGAGGCTGAGGCAGGAGGATCATAAGTTCACACTCATCTTAGAGACTCAGTGATATTCTATCTCAAAAAAAAATTTAAAATGATGCTATCCATCAAGATATGGCCATTGCAGCCCATTCTAGGGGTGGGAAACTGAACTAATAAGTGGTGATTTGAATGGTGAAGTGAGTCAGGTGCAGATTAACTATGTTAAATATCACATGATTTCTCTGACTTGGGAAATCCAGAATACAGGCATTCTGTAGAATCAAGTGAGCATGATAGTGGGAGTTATGGGGGGATGGGGAGGGTACTTGAGGGCCAAACAAGGGTAGGGAAAGGGATCGTAATATTGATGTGATATGTGTGTGCACAAAATACTCAGTTTCATTGTAAACATTATGTATTGCATATATACATTCATAAAAATGGTGGGGGAAAAGTGATGCCATCTAACTGCTAAGATGATTAAAAAATTAAAATGGACCATAATATAGCTCAGTGCAAAGGTCCTGGGCTCACTCTCCAGTACTACCTAAATAAATAAATAATTGTTGATGACTGAATGGATGAACTCTATGTGGCTTCCCACTGACCTGAACCTCATAACCAGCCATTTTAGTAGTGTTTGGTTACATATGTCCCTGGGATTAAGCCCAAGGCCTTCACATTGAGCTATATCCCCAGCCCATACTTTATTTTCGATTTTGAGACAGGTTCTCACTAAGTCACTAAATTGCCAAAATGCTGAGATTACAGGTCTGCAGCACTGAGCCCAGCTCTGTTATCTGGGCCTCTACCTTTCACCCCTCTTAGAGTCAAGCGAAGAATCTTAATTTTTTTTCTAGCTCCCCCTACTGGTCTCTTCTGGTTTCTCGGATGAGAGCCAGAGCCAAGGGCTGAGAAGGGAAGGGAGAGCAATGTCGTCGTGGAGAACCCTAGCTAGTCCAGGCCAGTCTGAAGAGGAAAGGAACAGCTTGTTAAGGACAGTTCTGGGAAATATGGCTTTCTCTGTAATGGGCTGGGAAGGTAGCTTACTGCCAGCTAAAGTCAGCAGAGCCTTGATGCGGGTTGCTACTCCCTGGTCTGCAGCATTGTTAAAACTATAAAAATTCTGACCAAATGAGCTGTAGTATGCAGAGATCAGATCCCACATTAGGAATGAAGGTGGTGGGCTGAGGGTGTAGCTCAGAGGTTAAAGAGCATGTACAAGGCCGTAGGTTTGGTTCCCCAGGACCACATAAAAATTAACTGGGAATAGTGGCACACACCTGTAATCCTAGCACTTGGAAGGCTGAGGCAGGAGCTTTGCCCTGAGTATATGACCAGCCTGGACTTCAGAAACATGACCATGTCTCCAAAAAAAAAAAATGATCTTCTCTTTTAATACAAAGCAGCCTGGGATTAGATAGAATTGCTAGGTAGGCAGAGTAGTCACAAATTTTTTTTTTTTTGGGGGGGGCTCCTGTGCAAAATTGTGTGATTAGTAGTGGTGACTATAAATAGGAATATTCCAGGAGTTCGGGGTCTTGTGTTGGATACATGACCCCAGTCCCCACTGAAGACCATTAACAAGCCAGACCAGATGTTACAGGCTTACAATTCCAGCATTCTGGGAGGCTGATGAAGGAGGATTGCAAGTTTAAGCCCAGCTGAACTTATCTCAAAATCAAAAGTAAAAAATAGGCTGAAGAGAGAGTGAGGGCATAGCTTAGCAGTTAGAGCACTTAGTGTGCACAAGGCCCTAGGTTCAGTTCCCCAGCTCCCCGTAAATCAGGTGTGGTGGTGTGCATCTGAAATCCCAGTAATTGGGAGACTGAGGCAGAAGACTTGCCATATATTTGAGGCCAGCCTGGGCTACATAATGAGTTCAGGACTGGCCAGGACTGCAGAAAGAGAGAGAGAGAGATCCTGTCTCAGGTAAAAAGAAAAAAAGAAAAAAAAAACGGTAGGGATGTATCTTAGTGTGAAAGTCCTGGTCCAGGGCTCAATCTTCAGTACCACAACAAAACAGAACAAATAAAACGAAACCTCTAATGCTCTTGGTAGAGGATTTTTTTTTTTGGTGGGGGGGAAGGGGTAGTGATTTTTATGAGTTCTTTCTCTGTAAAAACAATATATTCCCCATACCTACTCACACCCTGAAACATATTTCTTAGTTGTTAATGATTCCCTTTTCCATAGCAAAGCTTCCCAGAAAATGGACCATGACAGAATCTAAGTGGAACTTAAAATAAAACAAGGAAAATAAGCTTTCTTCCCCCAGCAGAACAGTGTAGTAAGCACGTGACAGTCTCCAATATATAATACAAGGAAAGAATCTGAGTTCAGAAGGACCCCAGGGCATGAATATTACCACTGCGTTTGAACCACGGCAATCATCTTCTTTTTAAGGCCAGGTCTTGCTCTGTAGTCCAGGCTGGTCCTAAACTCACTATATAGCCTAGGGTTGCCTCGAACACATGGCAATCCTCCTGCCACATCCTCCTGAGTACTGGGATTACAGGTGTGTGCCACCATGCCTAGTTTGGGGAAATGATCATTATTAAGAAATGTTTGTCTGGGGGCTGGAGGAATGGCTCAGCAGTAGCATGTGCTACATCAAGCACTACATACCTGAGTTTGATTCCCCAGCACCATATAATCTTCACATATGCCTGTAATCCCAGCACTAGGGAGGCTGAGGCAGGTGGATTGCCTTGAGTTCAAGGCCAGCCTGGGCTCCATAGTGAGATCAGGACCAGCCTGGGCTGCAGAGTGAGATCCTGCCTCAAAAAAAAAAAAAAAAAAAAAAAAAAAAAAAAAAAAAAAAAAAGTTTGTCTGAAGTAGAGTGACCTTTAATGTGAAGTTTTATGTTATTTGGCTCTGAATTAGCTGTGTTTACTGTTTGCTGTAGCCGTGGTGTCAGAAGTTAATTTTTCCTCTTATTTTTGTCTTAACTGTCTTCTTTGTATTTTCCTAGAGACTCCTTAAATAAAATCTGAAGCTTGCATTTAAAAAAAACCTGTGACCTTCCTATAATTCATCAGGAGCCCTATTGATGTAGTGAGAAGACCTGCAGGGTAACAGAAGCCTTTCATAGTCTTGTGTCCCTGGGCTCAGATCTTCACCAGTGGTTCCCACCAGGTCCCCCATCTGTCTCATTACACTTTATTTTAGGTATTTTTCTTCCTTTATGCTGGCTAGAATTCCTAAAATCTAGATTGCTTAGGATCTGGTAAAACAGATTCCCTTGCAGGTAGGCCTTGTTAAGAACAGGGAGATTTAGATACATTGAAAGTTTGTTTCTTTTTCAGTTCCTCTGCTAGAAGCAAGGGAAAATGTTCTTGTCTTCACCTTTATATTCTTGTGAGGCTCCAGTTATTCCAGGAATGAAATAAGCTATGTATTTTTGGAGAAATGTTTGATCATGACATTTGTTCATTTTTTAAATTGGGTTATCCTTTAATTGTTGAGTTATAAAGATTGTTTATGTTCTAGATACAAATTCCTGATCAGATATATGATTTGCACTGCTATAAACCTGGGTATGTGTGTATCACTCTTGCTTGATGACATTAACTTTTTTGGAATGATTATCTAGAAAGAGGTTTAATGGAGTCAAATGGGATATGTGTTTTCATTTATTTGAAGAATCTCTGTACTGCTTTCCATAATGGTTGCACCAGTTTACAGTCTCACCAGCAATGTAGAAGTGCTTCTTTTTCTCATTGTCTCCATCAGAACTTGTTATTTTTTGAGTCCTTGATATCAGCCATTCTTACTACAGTTAAATGGAGCCTCAGTGTTGTTTTGACTTGCATTTTTCTGATGGCTAAAGATTCTAAACATTTTTATTTTACTTATTGGCCATTTATACTTTTTCTTCTGAGAACTGCCTATTTATTTAAGTTGCCGTTTTTTAGAGTAGGTCTTTTATTTTGGAGAATCTCATTTTTTTTTCATCTTTGTATATTCTAGAAAATAGTTCTCTGTCCAAGAATTACCTGGCAAAATTTTTTCCCATTCTGTTGGTTCTCTCTTGATTGTTTCCTTTGCTGTGCAGAAGCTTTTTAGTTTGATATAATCCTATTTGTTGATTTTTGATGTTTTGTTAAGAAAGTCCTTTGCTGTGCAAATGTCTTCATGGGTTTTTGCCTATTTTATATTTCCACAAGTTCAAGTGTTTCCATTTTAATATCTAGGTCTTCGATCCATTTTATTTGGTGAAAGATGTGGGTCTGGCGTCTTTCTTATGCATATGGATAACTCAGTTATCCCAGCACCATTCACTAAAGAAGGTGTCTTTTCTCCAGTGTATGTTTTTGGTACTTTTGTCAAAGATTAGATGGCTGAAGGTGCTTGAGATTGTCCCTGAATCCATAATTCTGTTCCATGGGTTCACCTGTCTGTTTCTGTGTCAATGCCATGTGGTTTTCATCACTGTTGCTTTTTAATACCATTTGATATCTAGTATTGTGATATCACCTGTGTTTATTTGTTGTTTTGGATTGTTTTGGTTATTCTGGGTCTCTTCTGGTTCCCTATTAAATTTAGGATCTTTCTTTTCTAAATCTTTGAAAAATGTTGTTGGTATTTTGATTGGAATTGTATTGAATCTGTATATCATATTTTGGTAGTATGGCCATTTTGATGATATTGGTTCTGCCTATTTAGCAACTTGGGATAGCTTTTCATTGTCTAATATTCTCTTCCATTTCTTTTTTCAGAGATTATCGTTTTCATTGTAAAGGTCCTTCACTTTGTTAGTTAGGTTGATTCACATATGTGTCATGTTCTTTGAAACTAAATTGAAAAAAAATTGTTTTTTAAGATTTTTTTCTGTTTCTATTATTCATGCAGAAGAATGCTATTGATTTTACATGTGGATTTTATGTCCTACAATTTGGCTGAATTTGCTCTGTAAGAGTCTTCTGGTAGAGTTTTTGAGGTCTTTATATAAAGGATTGTGTCATTGCAAATAAGGATAGCTTGATTTCTTCTGTTACTATACATATTTATTTTGTTTTATCATCTTGCCTGATTGCTCTGGCTAAGATTTTACCATACTGAACAGAAGTTGTGCAAGTGGACACCTTTGTCTTGTTTCTGATTTGAGGACTCTTTATACTTCTTTTCATAATGGTTTCACCAGTTATGGTGCAAGATCCCTATTTAGAATGATGTTGGCAATAAAATTGTCATAAATTGCCTTTATCAGCTTGAGGCAAGATCCTTCTATGTCTATTTTCATCAGAGTTTTTATCATGAATAAATATTGAATTTTGTCAAAGGTCTTTTCCACATCTATTGAGATGATCATGTAATTTTTGTCCTTTTTTGATGTGGCATATTACATTAATTAACTTACATATATTGAACCACCCCTGCATTCTCAGGACTGAAGCCAATTTGATCATGTTGTATAATCTTCTTAATAATTTATTGTATTTTTCTGCAAGTCTCTTGTTAGTAATTTTTTTGCACTATACTCATTATGGAAATTGGCCTGAGGTTTTATTTTGTTGTTGTTGTTAGGTCATTATCTAGTTTAGGCATCAAGCTAATGCTAGCTTCCAGGAAGGAGTTTGGCAGTGTTTCTTCTCTTTCTATTTAATTGAAAAGTTTGAAAAACATTGGTACTAGCTCTTCCCTGAAGTTTTGGTAACGTTCTTGGTGAATCTACCAGGTCCATGGCTTTTCTCTGTTGATAGAGACTTTATAACTGCCCCAATTTCATTCCTACTTATTGGACTATTCAGGGTTTTAATATCTTCTAGGCATGGTGGCACATGCCTGTAAGCCTAGCACTTGGGAAGCTGAAGCAGGAGGATTGCTGTGAATATGGAGCTGGGCCCCATAGTGAGTTCACAAGTCTGGACCACAAAGTGAGACCCTGTCTCAAAAATAGTGTATTATTTAATCTCCATGCATTTGTATAGTTTTTGAAGTTTCATTTGCCATTGATTTCTAGTTTCATTCCACTGTGATCTGAAAGTATAAAGGGAGTTATTTCAACTCTTTTATATTCATTTAAGCATGCCTTATGGCAAAGGTATGGTCTATTTTGGAAAAAGTCCCATGTGCTGCTGAGAAAAAAGTGTATCCTATTGAAATCTGCAGTTATTCACATGGGCTTGCTTTGGTAGGATGATGTCTATTTTTCTCTTCTTTTAATATTCTCTGTGTTGAATTCCTGAAAAATTGCTTATGCTATGTGATGAGTTTGTTTCCTGATCAAAGTGATTTTATGTTTTATATGTTTCTCTACTTGAATATTAATTTCTTTTCCTAGATTCAGGAAGTTTGCCATCACAATTTCAGTGAATAAGTTGTTTGTCTCTTTTATGTTGCCCTCTGCTCTTTCTCTCACCCCATAATTCTGAGGTGGTAATAAAATTGTCATCTAGCATCTGTTGTTTCCAGCTACCTTTATGTCTTTTTGTTTTAAAGTTGTCCCTGAATGCATCCTTTAATTCATTAACCTGGTCTTTGAAGTCTGAAACACTGTCCTCACAGTGTTTGAGCTGGCTTCCTTTGCTTTTAATTGAATTTTTTATCTTGGATTTCAGCTTGATTTATTTTCAGATTTTCTACTTCTATACCAAAACGTTCCTTCATACCTTGCATTTCTTGTCCACTTCAGCCAGGTTTTTGTTTGTTTTCTTTAAACTGAGTAAACTTTTAATCAATTAAGACATTATTTGTTTAGTAAATTCATCATTAAGCTTGCTAGTCATTTCTTGCATTTAAGTTTGTCTTGTTAGAACTGATTGACTGTTTGATCAATTTGCTTTTTGTCTTCCTTTCCTGTAAGTTACATTCTTTCAGGGCCCATGATGTTAGCTTCTGGGGAGCCAAACATTTCTGCATGTGTCCTATTGCCTTGTTTTCCCATGATCTCACTACTAATCACTTCACTGGCCTAGCCAATATGTTTCTCTATGTGTACGAGTATATGTATGGGGGAGTTGAAAACCCACTGAATTCTTTGTGAGAATAGGCAGTGAGGGAGACCTAACAGTCCAGTGGCCTCCAGAGTGTCTTGTTTACTCTCACCTACTATAGGAAACTTACCCATCTGTCCTGCCTCACCTTTCCCAGGGGTCAGGCTTTCTGCCCTCTTCAACCTATTCTTGCTACAGCCCCAATTATTCAGTAAGCAGCCCACGCTCCCTTCCCTACAACTGACTCTTACCAGCTCCTTCCTAGGCACTGGTTAAGAGTGTTCCTAAAGTCCCACTTGTGTGACTCGCTGTGGCTTCTTTACCCAAAACAGTTCAGATTCAGGCCATTTTCAAAATGGCTCCTGACTATGGCACTTCCAGGCACTCCTTCTCTTGAGTTGGTTTGCACAGGTGCAGGGAGACCTTTTTAGCGGGAAAGCTTGCATGCAGTATGTTTGTAGTTTGTGCTACCTGTATGCTGGCTTCTCTTTGAGTCTGGTGTTGCCAAATAGTATTTATTTCCATGGCTCCCAGCTGTCCGGCCTTACCTTGCATCTGCCACTACAGGCTTCTGTGCTGCTCTCACCCTTTCCCAGGTGGCCTGGGATGCTGTGTTCTTCAGCCTCTGATGCTTCTTTGAAGTTTCTAACTTTGCTGTGGCTTCCTTTCAACTCCTGGAGTTCTTCTGTTTCTCTAAGCTAAATTGAGTAGATATTTATTTAAAAACTATATCTCAACTTTTTGGATGAGTCTGTAGGGAGCCACTGAGCAGGGAGTCCTACCTGGCTGCTGTCTTGTCCTGACATGCAACCAGTTTTAATGTAAACATTTCTTTCCTTCATCCCTCATGACATTAAACATTTTTATCTATCATTTGTCTGTCTGTCTGTCTGTCTTGTACTGGAGCTTGAACACAGGGCTTAGCATTTAGCTACATCCATAGCCCTTTTTGATTTTTTTTATTTTGAAATAAAGTCTCACTAAGTCATAGTTTCCCAGGTGGGGCTTGAATTTGAAATTCTCCTGCTTTGGCCTCCCAGAATGCTGGGGTTATAGGTGCATGCTACCACTCCTGATTTGTGATCTTTATTTTTTGAAAGTGTGCATATTGATCAGCCATCTTAGCTGCTTCTATATTTTACACACATCTTTTGTGTATCAAGCTTTCAAACATGACTATTAGACAGCTTCTTCCTACCTGTAGAATTGTTAGTTTTAAAGATGTGGATATTTTTAAGATTCTTGATAAATTCTAACAAAGTATGTTCAAAAAAGCTTTATCAGGATAAAAGTGAGCCTTGAAATCAAGATATTCAAACTCTTAATCTCAGGCTTTTTATTCTGTGCTATATTTTGATTTCTAAGGCTGGGTATGGGGATGTACACCTGTAGTCCCAGCACTTTGGGAGGCTGAGGCATGAAGATCAGAAGCTTAAACCCAAGCAGAGCAACTTACTGACTTAACAAGACCCTGTCTAAAATTTTGCGAAAGGACTGGAGATGTAGTTCAGTGTAAAGGCCCTGGACTCAGTCCCCAGTACCTCAAAAAAATCTGTCTTGATTTCCCATCTGTGAAATGGAGATGACCACTGTCTTGGCCATGAGAATCAGCTGTGTGCCAAATAAATGGTGGTTGTTATTACAATGAAATACAAGAATGATTATTATCTGAAAGTCGGGCTGAGGGATTCCTCTTAGGAAATTGTCATTGTTCAGGAAGTACCTTGGTTGGTTGTTTGTTTGTTTAAAAAAGGGTCTCAGTCTGTAATCCAGGCCGGTCATGAACTCACTATGTAGCCCAGACTAATCTCGAACTCATGGCAATCCTCCTGCCTCAGCCTCCTGAGTAGTGTTACAGGTGTACACCACTGCTCCCGGCTTATGTGGTGCTGGGAAATCGAACCCAGAGCCTTGCGCTTGCTAAACTACCCCTTTAACCACTTAGCTATGCTCTTATCCTTGTATGTTTTGACATGAAATAAAGGGTACATTTCTGCTCTTCTCTATCCTGGGTAGTTCAGAGTTAGGAAAAGAGAGAAATGTTCCCTGCAAAAAACACTGAGAGAAATTTGAGTCTTGGGAGTAGGAGTAAGCCCAAGGGGTCAATAAGGAAAAGTGGCAGCGGGGGAGAGGGGAAATTGGCCCCTGGAGGTAGTAGGGACGCTGAGGAACAGTCAAGCCGAGGGGGTGTTCCCTGTGGCAGGAATGACTGAGGCACTTCAACAGTCAGGTGTTCATGCTAGCGATGATTTAAACCCCTCTGTTATCCTAAAATCTGGTTAAATATCTGACCACATACTGATTTTGTGGAAAGGAAAGGATAAAGTCTTGATTCAATGACTGGGCTGATGACAGCGGAGAGAAGGAGCCATCTTGGAGAGAGTGGGAATTGCGCCGATGGGAGAAACTAGAGAAAAAGTGTCCCTGGGCCTCCTTGGAGACGTTGTAGGAGACGCCTTCCATTTAGTAGCAATAAGAAGGATGATGCCACAAGGTGGTGGGAGATCTGGAGGCAGAATGCTGAGGACACTGACATTAAACATGTGTCCAAATGCTGGGCATCCCACACACACTTGTAATCCCAGCTACTTAGGAGCCTGAGACAGAAGGATCACAAGTTTTAGTCCCACCCGAGCAACTTAGTGAGACCCTGTGAAAAGAAAAAGGTCTGGGGACATAGCTTAGTGGTAGAATACCTGAATGAATACCCCTGGTTCAATCAATTCCCAGTACCACACAGAAAAAAAAAAGTCTAAAGAAATGTGAAAGCCATAAGGACTGTAGTTTCCATGGGCATGGCCCTTCTAGGGTTCCCAAGTGCCACATTTTTACTTACATAGCTGAAAACATTTAAAAATGTTCTCAGAGCCTGAGGTGGGTAAGACATGCAAAGTCCCCAGGTAGTGAGGATGTCCACCTATCCTGGGTTGTTACCTCTTCCTAGTGACTTAGGTTGACCTTTCCTAATGCACTTGTCCCTGACTTTGCAAGAGATGCAGGGCAGTGTTTCTCTTTGCGAAATTCAACCTTGAATGAGGGCAGGTAACATTATTTTACCTTGTGTACACCCAACATCTAGCCTCAGTAGGATCCCACCCAAACCAGCCCCCACCAGGGACATGGTCTGCCTTTCCCAGCCCTTCCTTATGGTCTGATGGGAGGCCTTCATCTCCCAGCAGCTCCCACACTGTTGGGATGGCTCCTTCTCCCTTGGTGACAGGAAAGAATTCACCATGTTTAATGTCAGCTGGTGTAAAGTTTGTCCTCCCTCTGTGAGTTTCCCTGCTCTCCCAGACCCACCCCTAATGTGTCAGAGTCCTAAGCACACGCCCATAATTGCACCAGCTTCTCAGACTTCACCTGATTCTCATTTCAGTCTCTCAACTTACTCTCTCCCATCCCTCATCATGTTTTCAGGTATTGTTGACACTTTATGTGTGTGTTCCACATCCCATGCTTTACTCTCTATGTGGAGCTTCTTGAGAACACACGCACCATAGCAGCTCAGAAAGAATATCCATTAAGTGACTTAGTGGCCACTAAGTGCCAGGGCCCCATCTAAGTAACGGAATTGCAGATGTTAATTATTTTTGCAATTGTTCCATTTGTAAAGAAATCTGGTTTAATATGGGGAGATAGAGCTATAAGTAAAAGATGATACAGAGGCCAGGATATAGCTCAGTGCTAGAGTGGCTGGGCTGGAGGAATACCACAGTGGTTAGAGTGGCCCCCTAGCAAGCGCAGGGCCCTTCACGTCCCTAGCACCACGTAAACCAGGCATGGTGGTGCACACCTGTAATCCCAGCACTTAGGAAGCTAGGGCAGGGTTGCCATGTGTTTGAGGCTAGTCTAAACAGTGAGTTCAGGACTAGCCTGGACTACAGAGTGAGACTCTTGTCTCAAAAAAAAAAAAAAATTAAATTTAAAAAGGCTAGAGTGCCTGCCTAGCATGCTCAAGGCCCTGGGTTTGATCCCCAGCACAAAATCAATTAACAAAAAAAAAAAAAAAAAAAAAAAAAAAAAAAAAAAAAAAAAAAAAAAAAGATCTCAGCACTTTGTGAGGCTGAGGAAGGATTGCAATTTTGAGCCTAGCATGGGAAACTTGGCAATTTAGCAAGACTCTGTCTCAAATAATAAAAAGAAGCTGGATATGGAGTTTATAATGAAGGCCCTAGGCTGAATCCTCAGAGAAAGAAAAGAAAAAACGAAAAACAAAGTGGAAAAGTGGAAATATATGTAGAGCACAGAAGTGAGGTGGAAGGCAAGTCCTGAACTTCACTCAGGTAGTTGAGTGTGCAAGTCCTGGCTCTGGCCTGCAGAGCTGCAGCATTGGTTGTTACTTGACTTTTCTGTGCTTTATAATGAGGATAAAACACCTCCCTTGTAGGACTGACTGACTGTGCATATCAGGTCTCTAGCATGGTGCTTGGCACGTCATAGTTACATAACACACATTAGCTGTCTTGCAGAGGGGCAGGGAAAGCTTCTGTAAACAGGAGTGTGCTGATCTGAATAAGTAGACAAGAAATGAGAACTTTATAGGCAGAGGAAATTGCATGTATAAGCAGATTGTCTATCATCCAGAAAAAAGCTTAGAAGTAACTGCAGGTCTCACTTCTCCCAGAGTTTGTGCTTCTTAGCACAGGCATCAAAACATTTAGCAAGCCTAGGGCACCAAGTTTTGACTGAGAAAAGGAGAAAATTAGAGGAAGTCCTTGAAGGAGGGAGTAAGATGTCAATAATCCGTACCCCCCCCCCCCCGCCGCTCCCTCCCCTCTCCCCCCTCTCTCTGAGACAGAGTCTTGCTCTGTATCCCAGGCTGGTCCTGAACTCAACTGTGGAGCCCAGTAGACTCAAGCCCTGAACTCCTGCCTCAGCCTCCCGCGTGCTGATATTACAGACGTGCACCACCAAGCCCAGTTTATGTGGTGCTGGAGAATCCAACTTGGTACCTAGGGCTTGACTTAGCTCTTGCTAGCCAACCACTTTAACCACTGAGCCATTCCTCCAGCCTAATACTCATCTCTTGAGGTGTGCTACAGGCTAGAGCACTGGATTTAGGAGGCTGCAGACTCCTCCCTAAAGAGAAGGAAAGTTACTTTCTATAAGCTTGTCCACAGTGACACAAAGAAGATTCATTCAGGGGTTCCTACTTCAGCTCTGCCCTGTCCAAAAAAAAATTTTTTTGTTGTTAAGAGAGATTGGTCTCCATAATAAATATTCACCATTTCTTTCATGGCAGTTTGGGGAGAGATGCAGAAGCAGACATTAATTAACCTGCCCTCCCCTCCCTGTCACACCATGTAAGGTGTAAGTTCAGGGAGCACGTGGCCATGGGAGGAAGGAGAGAGACCTGCAGTGCGGACAGGGCCTGGAGAGAGGCAGACTTGCAGGTGCCCGGTGGGGGGGACTAAAAACAAGCCAAAGCTGAGCATTTTTACCTTCCTTTCTTCTTCCTCCTCTGCCTTCTCCTTCTCCTTTTTTCTTCTTATTCTTCTCTGTCTCTGTGTGTGTCGTTTGCACCAAGCTATATCCCCAGCCCATTTTTTGTTTTGATTCTGAGAAAGGGTCTTACTAAAATGCTGAGTTGCTCAGGGCTTGAACTTGTGATCCTCCTGCCTTAGCCTCCCAGAGTGCTGGGGCTACGGGCCTGAACCACCGGGATTGGCTTGTATGTCTTCTTTATTATCTTCAAACTTTGGGTCAGATCACTGCTCAGCTTTGCGTGTAAACATGTTGATCATTTTAAGGGGTATTTACATTACAAAGTTTATTAGCGCTTGATTTACCTAGCCTATCTCATCTCCCTTCAACACTGAGGACACTGAGATAGGAGTAAGTTGCAGGGACACCCAATTGCCAGCTTTTACATCGATCCAGTTCCATCCAGGCCCAATGGCACAATATTGTAATCCCACCACTTTGGGAAAACTGCACAGTTTTTTAAGCCCAGCCCAGGCAATTTAGCAACTTATCAAGACCTTGAAACAAAAATAATAAAAATGGGCTGGGTATGTAGCTCAGATTATTAAATCCCCCCTGCCAGCTCACTGTGTTCAATCACCAGTACCGCAAAAACAAACCAGAAAATCCAGCTCCATCCCACTTAAAGCAGTGCCTCTGTCTCCAGCTGTTATCCTGAACCTGCAGTCACCTTGGGTCCCAGGAAAGCAGAGCCTTGCAGCCTATCACATGATGAGGTCAAGCCCCAAGTGAGAGCAGTTACTTCATGAGAGAAACACAAGTGCCCCTCGTGTGTTGATGCTTCTTCCTAGACTCTCACAGAACCAGTCCTCAGATAATGACAAAGCAGACCACGACTTGACCAGCATTACCTATGCTGCCAGCTAAGCAAACCCACAACCTTGGTTTTTATTCCTCTTTTTTTTTTTTTTGTTCTGGAAATTGAACCCAGGACCTTCACACTGAGCCACATCTCCTGGCCTTTTTATTTTTTATTTTGAGACAGTGTCTCACTAAGTCGCAAAGTTCCTCAGGCCCTGACCCTTCTGTGCTGGGATCACAGGGGTACACCACATCCAGATTGTTCTCCTTTTCAGTATAACCCCAGAGCTTCTATCTGCTCTGCAAAAATAGATTTTGAACTGTTTAGCAGTGCTTCTCACTCAGATTGTCCGTTCCAGTGAAAGCTCCTTTCCTGTCCTTCACCACTGCCCATCTCTTGGGTTGGTGCTGTGGGACAGGTGGCAGATGCCAACTCCAGTAACATTATCAACTTGAAGTGTGGAGGGTCTAGGGTTAGCTGGTGTTCACAGCCCGGCATGATTATGTAACTGGAGGGAATCTCCCTAGCACGGTACCCCTAAGGGTTGTGAGAGTTTAGTGATAAATGTAAGGTCAGTGTTCGGCACCTTTAAGGTGAATGCTGACCACTGTCACTCACAGCAGGAGAGGGAGTGGCCATGGGATTTCCTCCACAGCAGCATGCCTGTGGCACAGGCCTGTAATCCCTGCACTTAGGCAGGGACTCTCAGTTTAAGCCTCACCTGGATGACTTAGCAATTTAGTGAGGCCCAGTCTCAAGTAAATAATAAAAAAAAGGAATGGGGATATAGTTCAGAGAAAAGCCCAGTGTTCAATCCCCAGCACCTAACAGATAAATAAATAAACCTATGAATTCTTAATATACTTCTCAAACTGGCAATCTGTCTTGGTCTCTGGTACCTCAGAGAACAAGCTTTTCAAGACAGGCAGAAACCAGAGGCAAATAAGCATCAGGAAGAACCACAGCAGGATTGCTCTGGGTCTTGGATTGGATTTTTGGTGCTTGGCCCCTGGCTTCATCCACCATGTCCTCCTCCACTCCTTCCTTATGCCAGTTCCCTGCCTACCCTGTTCTTCTGCCCTTGCCCCTACCCCCACCCCTAAAGAGATGTGAAAGAAAACAAAATGGCCAGGCACAGGGGGGAAAGGGACTCGGACTGGCAGTTCTAGTTCTGGGCACATTGGGCCATTTGAGTGGGCTTTGGAAGGTTTTTTTTAGAATGACCTTGGCTGGGGATGTGGCACTGCACACTGCAGGGTCCAGTGGATTGACTGGCAGGTTAAGAAATCACAGGCTGTGAATGTCAGGTCAACTTAACTCCCATGAACCCTGAGCCTGCAGGGGGCTGGGACTGGATTCTGAGTGAAGTCCAAGATCCAGAACCAGAGAGGGGACAGAGAGGCAGAAGAGAGGCTGGACTTGAGAGTGGTTGGCAACCATGGCCTGGGGTCTAAGTGCAGCCCTCCTATGCTTGAATGATCTGTAGGTTAAGAATGGCTTTTACATTTATTAGTATCATTATTATTATTTTGACACTGATGAGTGAATTAGGGCCTTTGCACTGAGATACATTCCTAGCCCTTTTTAAAATTTTGAGACAGGGTCTCAAGTTGCTAAATTGCTCAGACTAGGCTCAGACTTACTTCTGATCCTCCTGCCTCAGCCTCCTAGAGGATTGTGGTTATAAGCGTGTACCACCATGCCTAGGTAGTTTTTACATTTTTAAATGGTTGGGGAAAAAAATCAAAAGAAGGCACAACATGTAAAAATTACATAAAATTCAATTGTGTCCATCTGTGAAATTTTACCAGAACATGGCCATATCCATTTACTTACGTGTTGTATGCTTGACTTCTCTTTTTTAAACCTATAATTATATTTTTATTAGCATATGTTTGAGATATCTGGCTGCTTTTTCACCACAATCACAATGTTGAATATCTGCCCTTTATACAAGTTTGCTGATATAGGGGTATAGCTGAATGTTCAAGTAATTGTCTGGCATGTGTGAAGCCCTGGGTTTGATCCCCAAACCAGAAGAAAATAAAACAAAAGAAAGAAAATATAAAAATAAGTGGGAGCCCACCGGGGTAGGAATATAATCCTAGTAACTGAGAAGCTGAGGCAGGAGGATTGCAAATTTGAGCCCAGCCTAGACAATTTAGTGGCTTAGTGAGACCCTGTCTCAAAATAAATAATAAAAGATGGGTTGGGAGTGGAGGTCAGTATTAAGGCCCTAGGCTCAATCCCTATTATCACAAAAAAAGAAAGAAAGAAAAACGAAAGAAAAAGGAAATTGCTGACTATTTCTCTTGGTCACTCTTACCATAAGAATGAAAATGTAAGCCAGGTGTGGTGACACACTCTGGGAGGCTGAGGCAGGTGAATTGGAAGTCCTAGTCAAGCCTGGGCAATTCAGCAGGACCCTGGTCTCAAAATGGAAAGCATAAAAAGTGGTGGGGATATAGCTGTGTGCAGAAGCACAGGTATCCATCCTGAGGTCACCGTGAACGGGGCACAGTGATCATGCCCAGAGAAGGGGCATACGGTGCTGCAGGTCAGAGGACAGTGGTGGCAGTTAAGGAAGCTGTACGAAGGTCAAGGCTGTGCTGCACAGAGCTATGGAGGAAGAGCCTTCCATTCTGCGGGCTAGAGTGAGGGGCCACAAGAACTGGGAGCAAAATGATAGGTTCTAAGATGACAGGCACTGTGCACGGAAGCTCTGGTAGGACAGGACAGTTGGGGCCAAGCCATGGGAGTTCCCCATGCAGATGGCAGTTAAAAACAGACTCTTGCTGGGTGTGGTGGCACATGCTATAATCTCAGCCTTCTGGGAGGCTTGAGGGCAGGCGGATTGCAAGTTTGAGCCCAGCCTGGCCAACTTAGTGAGAACCCTGTCTTCAAATAAAAAGGTGGATGGGTCAGGATGTAATGCAGAGACCCTGAGTTCAATCCCTAGATTTTTACTACACTGCCGTATAGCCATGGTTGGAATAAATTGCTTAATTATAAAAACAGGGCCTACTTTTGTTGGGCAGATGTGAATTATACATGTAAAGTGTTTAGAAGGGTGTGCCTGGCACCCTGGATGTGACTACTCATGTCATGATAGCCATTATTGTTAGAAACAGGATGTGACTAGGGTTACCATAAAGGCTTGATACATTAAAAGAAAAAGAAACCCAAGTGGAGACTTGTGCATATGCCATGTAGGAAGCACAGAGCTGACCCAGGGAAATGCACAGGAGACGGTATGCTGTGGCGCTGACGTTCAGGATCCCCCAAGGTTGCCGAGAGAACAAGGGGCCAGGGAAGCGCTGAAGTTCAGCAGCCTGGACTTGTGCTCAGCTCCTGATGTACACTCTTTTTTCTTTTTAAATGAGCTATAAACCCAGTCCTCTTACATATTTATTCTTAATTTTGAGACAGGATCTAAGTCACTAAGTCACCCAGCTATCCAGGCTGGGCTAGAATTTAAGATACTCCTGCCTCAGCCTCCTAGTATGCTGGGTTGCAGGTATGTAACCCCTTTCCTGCCTCCAATAGGCACTCTTCAGCTTCACTGCAGTCATTCCTGTCATCCCAACTTGACAGATAGGAAGCCAAGGCTTAGAGAATTGAGTTATAAGTTTCTCAGCAAATGCATACCGAGACTGGCCACAGCTCCATGTTAGGTCCCTGCATCCCACCAACTATTGGAGGTAGAATTTCTCTGTAGCCAGGTTCACTGGGCTTCTCTGGTGCCATGGGGTATCCTCACCTCCACAGAGGTAGAGATGGTGATCATTACCTTGGGAGGCGGGGGCAGTAGTCCAGTTTTAGCCTCGTCTTGGCCCAAGCACTAGAGCAGTAGCAAGACTTCCACCGTGGTATGGCAGTGCTGTCTGGGCTCAGTTCACCTTCCCTTCCATGGGGCCCAGGAACGCTTGGGGTAGGGGACAGCCTCCCAAGTGGAAGGTGTTCCGTGGGCTAGGCTGAGTGGGCACAAGGGCTGGGAGTCTAATAATGACCACTCCACAGATCAGACCAAAGATGAAGACGGTGCTCATTCCTAATGGGATTTTTTATGTCCTTCCTCCACTCCTTGATGACTTTTTAAATGCTGCATGATGCAGGCCCTCAACCTGGGGACCCGGCAGAGCAGCAGAGAGCCTCCTCTGCACCAAGCAGTACTGGAGACTTAACTGTGCATAAAGGAACTATTTCTGGGAGCTTGAGAGGAAAGGTTCTAAAATCAGAATAGACCTACATTTAAATCCTATGTCTGCTCTTACTATCTGATTTAGGGAAGACCTCATCTTTCTATATTTTCATTTGTTTGTTTGTTTGAGACAAGGTCTCGCTGTATAACCCAGTCCTGAACTCACTATGGAGCCCAGGCTAGCTTTGGACTCACGGCAGCCTCCCAAGTGCTGAGATTACAGACTTGTGCCACCATGCCCGGCTTACGTGGTGCTGGGGAACTGAACTCAGGTACACCGCAGAGCTGTTCCTCCAGCCCCAGGCTTCCATTTTTCTGGGGCTGTTTCTCATCAGCAGGAATGGGATCAACCTCATAGGCTGCGCTGAGGATCAGATAGTCTGTTAGCTCATGGTGAGTCTTGTTTTTGTCTTCCTGTCTACTGATGAAGAGACTGAGGCTTGGAGATTGTCCGGGGCTGGTAATGAGCAGACAGGCACCAAAGTTCAGGTTCTTCACCCTGGGCCATGTGCCAAGCCATCACCGTTTATGCTCTGCACAGCTTTCCTCCTTCGGCGGGGAGGGCACGAGGTGCCTCCTTTTGCTGCTCAGGCCTGGAGCTGAGTAATGCTTTGGAAAGAAGCAGCTGCCTGCTTGCTTTGTTTTCCCCTTCCTGCCATGTGAACCTTTTTATTTATTTATTTAGTGATAGTGGGCACAGGCCTACCTAGATACTTCTTTTTAACTATAGTCCTTATCTGTCACTGGACATGGTCAGAGGTCTGCAGAGGGCAATTCTTTCTTTGGGGAACTTGGGCAAGCCAAGCCATTAGCTCAGAGCCAGGTTCTCAGCAGGTGTGATCAGCTGGCAGATTCTGGTGGTCATCAAGCCACATGTCCACAGGACTTTAGCATTCAAGGGTTACCATTTTTTGTGTTAACTCATTCCAAACAGCCCATGCTCCATTCCACAAAGTCCAACAGCTTACCCAAAATTTCAAATAAATGGTCAAATTTTTTTCTTTAAATCCTGCTAAGAATCTTTGCTATTAAACCAAAACAACAGTGTAATTACAATTATCAGTGTGGGTTTGAATTGTGTGCTATTTGTTCCTCCTAGTCTGTGTTTGTTTTCCTCTTCTTAGTTTTCTGTTGTTGTTGTTGTTTGGAGATTAAATACTGCTTCCATTAAGGTCAGACTTCCCTCTTCCTAAGTTTTCTCAAGATGCTTGGAGTGCCTAAAGTTGGCCTGATGCTCTTGCTCTCGAATCTTGATTCCATTGGTTCTCCACTGTGTTTAGTTCTTGCCCACTGTTTGTTGTTTTTTTTCTTTTCCTTTTCTTGAGACAGGATCTTGCTCTGTAGCCCAGGCTGATCCTGAACTCACTTGTGTAGCCCAGGCTGACCATGGACTCAGCACAATCCGCCTGCCTCAGCCTCCGGAGTGCTGAGATTATAGGCATGCACCACCAACGCGCAGCTTCATGTGGTGCTGGGGAATATAACTCAGGGCCTTGCATTTGGCCGGGCAAGAGCTTGAGCTTTAACTGCTGTGCCATTCTTCCAGCCTATCTATAGTTCTCTTTCCTCCTTTAGTCACACATTCAGTACTAAAGATGCAACAATCTTTTGTTTAATGTCAAACAGCTAACACCGGGGGAGAAGGGGCGGGTTCAGGGTGCTGAAGTTAGAACTCTTTGGCCATGAGGATCCCCTCTGCCCAGACCCATCCTTAACCCCTAGCCAGACACTAAGCTGGATCCAGCTTAAGGTTTTCTCTTGCCCTCCCTGAGTTCCAGCCCCTGCTTCCTACCTTTCTGGACCATCCTACCTACAATGCTGCTGTCACTATACCCTCATCCTGCCTAGTTTTTTCTTCATACTTTACATTAGTCAAACTCATGTATAAATTGGCTTAACTGCTGTCTCTCCTAGGGAACTGCTCAGTGGTATCTTTTCCTTTTCTTTGGTGGTGGTGCTGGTGATTGTAATGGTGATAGAATCCAGGGCCTTCACACTATGTCCCCAGCCTTTTTTTTTTTTTTTTTTTTTTAATTTTTTGAGACAGAGCCTCACTGAGCCACAAAATTATCCAAGCTGGGCTTGAATCCCAGAGTGCTGGGTTTATAAGTGTGGGCCACCACACCAGCTCCACGTGAGTATCCTGTTGGAACAGGACCTGAAACCATGTTGGGTGTACAAGCAGAAAAGATAAGTAGCAACTGTTTGCTAAACAACTGGATAAACCCTGGCAGCTGAGTCTTCAGTGGGAACATCTAAACCCCAGTGGGACTGGGAGAAGTGTCCTGTGATACCACCCTCACGCCAGGTGCTGGAATGCCAAACACCCATCTCTGGGTCTTAAGGAGCCACGGCCAGCTGAAAAACGGGACTCAGGGGAGAAGGGAGATTTAAGGTACTAATATTTTTAATACAGTCTGATCAGTCAATTCACATCACAAGGTCAACCTGGGTTTGCACACATGTGATACAACCAAGGTACACAATGTCTCTACCTGCTGGTTATCCCAATAGCATTGAAACACCCTACCTTCCTGACCAGACTGGTATTTTTTTAAATTTTGCATAAAACTATTTCTTCCATAGACTTCAAACAATCAACTAGCCAAGTTAATTATAGTACATCTAAACGAAGTTTAATACTAACCCTAACATGTGACTGCGGTTTACAAAGAGCTCTGTATCACCTGGGATAGCTTTCAGTAGCAATTCACTACAACTGGTCCTAAAAAATAACAATAATAATAATAATAATAATTAGAGAATTAAAACCCAACAGCAAGTTGAATGGTTAAAATTATGTGAAAACTGGAATTTAGGGTGGGGTTGTCCTCAATAGCTGAGCTTATCCTAGCAGCAAAATGTTAACCTCCAGCAGGGCTCAAGAAGGTCTGAGGCCAACCAGACCAAGTACAAAGCTCACGGGAGGCTCTTGGAGGACACTCACCCCATGGTCTATGGAATGCTGTAGGCTTCCAGATTCTTCAAAAACAGTTGGCCATCAAGGTTGCGTGAGTGGGTGGAGATCCTACTATGGTTTTCTTTTGATACAAGATGGGGAATGAGGAATTAAAAGGGGACCATAATTGCTGAGGTTCCAGAATACTATGGGGTTTTGATTGGGGTCACTAAGAACTGAGCACCAGGAATTCCAGGTCCTACCACTAGAGAAACTGGAACCGGTGCTGCCTTAGAGATCTATGTAGTGTTTTCTGCCCTTGTCCCACACTGGGTCTTTCTGCAGAGTATCAGATGAGAATCTATTTCTAAAGATCATTGGGAGAATGGGTAGTGGACAGGGAGTAGGGTTTGGGTGAGGATAGTTAAAAACCAATAAAAATCTCTCAGCTACAGAACCCAAAGACATCATTTCCCTCCGCATTCACAGCATTTCTCAGTGGTCCCCAGTGGCTGTTTCTGTGGGGATGCAACATCTACCTCACTTCCCCTCTGGCCCCATGGGCTGCTGGTCCACCTCAGGATCTACTAAAGATGATGCAAACGCCGACTGAACAATTTGAAACCCAAAAGACTCGAGGAGAGACATGTTCTGCTGAGGAGAGAAAGGTGAGCCGAGGGCAGGGCCCAGGTCTCCCAGGGGACCCCCGAGGGCCCGGACATGCACCTTCTGGATGTGTTTGTTCAAGTAAGACTTAGAGCGGAAGAAGCTCCCACATTCAGGGCATGGGTACTTCTTCTCCCCATCAGACTCCATTTTGTTTTTAGGGACTGCCATGTCACAGGAAAAAGAGCCATTGGTGCTCTGCTTCTCTGGTGTCTTCAGGTCACTGGCATCTGAGAGGTCACCATAAGAGTCGGAGCTCTCAATCGGATCCTGATGTGAGCATTTCTGGCCTTCTATGAAAAAACAAAACACAAGAGAGAATGAGACTAGGACTTGGGGATGCCCCTTCCTGAGGGGCCATGAAAGGCCAGTTCACAGGCCTATGGAGAACAGCTGGTGGTAAGCCATTGCCCTGGCTGAACCCACAGAGGTTCGTCTGGTCGGTCTGGGAGCCTGGAGTGCCTATGGGGGTGAGACAATAAGGCCTTGGGGGCCCAGCCTCCTTTGCTGTGGGCTCTTCAGGCAGGTGCATGTGTATCACTCACCATCATCTCAGCCTGCTTCAAAGAAGGGATACAGAAAAGGGACCTCTACCTGCCCAGAACAACTGAGAGACTCCCAACTCCTAGGTGACTCTTGGGTGCTTCTGGGGAGCATAACAATTATGTGATGATGCTGAGCAGGTGTACCAGTGGCCTTGTCTCCTGTACCAAGGTAGGTAGAACCAGAACTGTGAGGTCTTCCACCTGGCTGGACACCATCAATGGCTCCAACAAAAGCCAACCAAAACACAAGTTCTGCCCTTACCACCTTTCTCCTACCAAAACTCTTTCAGGACCATGCAGCGAAACCATACAGATGAAAAACAACTCTGAACAACTCATTTGGCTGGGTATCCTCACCCAGGGCCCAGAAAAAGCTAGGCCAAGAGACAACCCTCACCACTCTGCCTTGCCAGGCCCACACTGAAGTCCTCTACCAACCAGCATTTCCTGCCTGGCTTGAGCTACGCTGGGTGGAAGGTCTGGGATGGGAGCATGGAGCATGCCATCTCTACCATCTGTACCATCTGCCAAGCCTAACCTCATCCGGAGGCAACAACAACAATGTGACACGCCACAGAACCACCTCAGTCAACAAGCGCAGGTGGACGTGGAGCTCTCCACAAGCCGGCCCAAGTCAGAGGCAATCAGATAGCTATTTGCTGCCATGCATCTCACCAACGCCACCAAAGGCTCTCCAGAAAGCACCACGCACAGCAGCCGGCCACCTGCCTTATGGGAGAAGCCAGCCATGGACTCCCACTGGCCCACAGGCCAACAAAGGGAAAGTGTTCAGCTGCTGCTCCACACTGCCCTGCAGGGCAGCAGGCAATGGGCAGGCCCTAAGTGACTCATCATGCAAGGCTCCTCTTCCTGCCCTCTTTCTGGGCCTAGGGCATCCTGCAGGGCTCCAGACTGTGGGGGCTGGCCAGACTGGAGGGAAAAGGGCTGGAAAGAGGAGGCGGGGGCTGGATCTTGGCAGTGCCCTAATGCCTCACTCACTGCCCTGGAGTGAGTCACCCACTGTGACTTCTATCTTGGAGGCCACCGCCAGTCAGATCTCTGAGCCTCAAGGCAGCCATAAAGCTGGCAGCCTTCCCGCCTCCCCACACCCAGCCCAGCGCCCCCACAACACAGTCTGCGCAGAAAAGCAAAGTGCAGAGCAAGGGGTCGCTTGCCTTTGTTGCCATAGGTCCTGGTGCAGTGGAACGCTGCTCCCCCATTCGGGATGGGCTCCTGGTGCCTGGAGACCTGGGGAAGGGGAACACCGTGGTGGGTTTTAACATGGACCTTTAAGTAGGAGGCAGAGGAGAGACCTAAACAAGACAAAAGGAGATGAGACCCCATGGCCAGCAGGAGACACCTCTCTGCTTCCCCCAGGCTCTGTGCTGGCCGTGCTGGCTACATCCCCAAGGCAGCTGCACCTAGAAGAGGCCCCCGGCTTGGCTCAAAAAGAGCTGCAACCCCATGAGACATGCGGGTTGGGATGAAGGGTGGCACTGTCCACACACCAGCTGCTCTGCCAAGGCCACTCTGCAAAGCAGTACTAAAGGAGCCTGGTGGGATGGCCTGAAATCCTGCTCTTGCTAGGGCTAGAGGCCAAATGTCTCTGGGTTTGCCTAGTTCCTCAGTAACAAGTGGGTTGGAGCCAGGCACAGCAGCGCATGCCTAGAATCCCAGCACTCTAGGGGACTGATCAGTGGGATCGTAATTTCAAGTCCCGCCAGGACAACTTAGTGACTTAGCAAGACCCTTTTTCAAAATAAAAAAATGAAACAAGACTGGGGATGTTGCTCAGTACACAGGTCCTGGGGTTCAACGCAGGAGGTAGACATAAATGGTTTAAGCAGATGTCTCGCAGCTCCTGAAAAGTATGTGGGTCTCCAGGCCTCCAGCCAGCAGGATGCCTGCTTATTATTTGTTATAGGGAAACCCAACAGCAATCCAGATGGAAGTGAGATGGAATCTCCAGGGAGTGTCTCCAGAGGTTCTCCTCTTTCTAGCTGTTAGAATACAGAATGCTTCACTAACTTTTCTGTCTTCAAAATACTTAAGGTTTAGTAACTGCTTAGATCTTCTGAAGAACAGAAGAAGTTACGTTAAAGGGTTACGTTAGGTCAACTCCTAATCGTGGTGGTCATTTTCATTCAGCTTTGGAGCATGTGCCAGCTTCCCTCCCTTTGCCTGTAGTTTGAGGGAGATGTAATCCAACCATGCAGAGCTCCGGCCTCTTCCAAGATGCTTCTGTCAGTTTGGGAAGAGCTGATTTTGGGCCACCTTCTACAGCAGTCCCAAGCTCCAGGATACAGAATCAGGTAGGCCAACACAAGAATTTCAACTTAACTTCCTTCCGCAGGAGGAGATAGGCCATCGAACCCTACTGTGGTCAAGGATCAGAAAATGCCTCAGGAGGAACAAAAGTGTTTTTTTGTTTAAGGCTCACTTGGGGTCCCAAATGCTCTGACTGTATCTCTTTAACCTACTCCAGATCTGACTGACACGTTCAAAGTACATTCATTTCCTTTCAAAATTAAGCAGTTAGAGGATCAGAGTGAGATCCTCTGTTAAAGGGCCAGAGGCTAGGGTACACTGTGGAATGTCTGCACAAAACTTGAATGCTGCTGAAATTATAATACAGGTTATTTTATTGTATTATTTTGGTACTCATTTATTTATTTTTGATACTAGAAATTAAACTCTGGGCCTTCATATTGAGCCTCATTCCCAACCCTTTTTATTTTTTATTTTGAGACAGGATCTCACTAAGTTGCAGGTTGGTCTCAAACATGTGGTTCTCCTGCGTCAGCCTCCTGAAGGCTCCTACCACCAGGGCAAGCTTAGCAAATACTGCTGGTGTCCAGGCACAGCACATGCATGCACTGTTTTGCAGCATCCCTGCACTTTTTTATTTTGAAACAGGGTCTCGCTAGCTTGCTGAATTGCCAGAGTAGGCTTGAACTTGTGATCCTCTTACTCCGGCCTCCCAGAGTACAGGGATTACAGGTGTGAGCCACCCTACCTGGCTTGTGTACCAATTTTAAAGAAGACACAAGAGGCTTGGTGAAAGGAAATAACTTTTGGTCACATACACTGCTACTAAGTCACAGACCCTGGACTCGGTGCAACCCAAGGACCCTATGTCCCATGAGCCCAGAACTTGGCCGTTAACCACTAGCAGAAATCTTCAATGGACTCCATGTCTTGGCCCTGAGCTCTAGAAACATCTTTGGGACTTTTGCAATAGGTTTCATTATCACCAATACTTGGCCATTATTTAACAAACACTCTATACAGTAATAGCTAGAGGTTCTGGACAGAAACGTAGGACCATGAGAATTCTCCTTTTTCCCAGCACAGCCTTTCCAAGGATCCACCTGGACATGGCAATGGTGTCCTGCCCTGCTGCAGAATTAGGTCTCTTGACTGTAACCTGAGTGGTTTGCTTGGGGCTAGTTCCCAGGGAACAGGCTGGCTGGGCACACATAAATAATACTAAGAGGATAGAGTCAGGAATGTATAGACAAGGCTGATGAGAAACAGACTCTTAGCCCTGCCTCTTGGGTTGGTCCCGTGGTGATCTCCAAAACCAAACTGAACTGAGACATTGGCCCCTGGCAATCAGCACATGATACTGGAACTTTCTGAAAATGTGATGATGCCACTTTCTAGGGCCTCTGAAATAGTATAAAGCCTTCCTTATGACACACCAGAGCAGGTCCACTTTAATTAAGCAAATGGGGAAAGACAGGGAGAGTATGCCAGGAATTATATTTACTGTTTGTGGGGAGAGCTGTGCCAGGGGAACACAGCAAGTGCTCAATAAAAACTGCCCACGTTTTCCTGAAAAACAGTCTGAGCAACATGTGGCCAGGTCCCCTTGGCTTTGCCCCAGCTGCAGATTTTACTATCTATAGCAAAACCACTTGGCAGAGTGGCAGGATAGATCCACAGCTGCCACTTCAGCCTGGAATTTAACACAGACCGACGCAGCAGTGAAGTACTGAGATGAAACAGAAGCTGAGTTTCTGAGGAAAACAAGCCAGACATATTTAGATGAAACTCTAAACTTACCCACCATTCACCACTAATTAACCAACAGCCAAAGAGGCAGTTTGATCCGGGCACCCACGTGATGGAGATGCCGAGGGCATGTGACTGCCACTCCAACAAGCCTCCCCCTTCTCACAGTAGAGGTGAACTTATCAGCCAAAGTCCACTACTCTTCAGTGGCCTTTTCTTGCCTGGTATCCTTACAACTCATGTTCCTCAGGCCGTCTCCGAGTCCATGCTGGACCTGGGGATGGCTTTTTTCATGTCCACACCATGGAGGGGCCACACCTAACTGTGCAGTGTGACTGTCAGTCCTGGGAACGACCAGTTGTTTATACCCATCTACTTGCGCTCACCTAAACAATGGTGTTTGAGTCCCAATGTCTCTGTCATAGGCAAATTCCTGACACACTATCCTTCTTCCAGTGCATTTGCACATGTTCAAATACCCAGCCACAGAATTATTTTGAGACAGGGTCTCGCTCGGTAGCCCAGGCTGATCCTGAACTCACTGGTGTAGCCCAAGCTGGCCTTGGACTCAGGATAATCCGCCTGCCTCAGCCTCCCAGGTGCTGAAAATACAGGTGTGCACCACCATCACACCCAGCTTTATGTGGTGTCCAGAAATCGAACTCAGGGCCTTGAGCTTGCAAAGCAAGTACTTTAACCACTGTGCCATTCCTCCAGCTCGCCAGAAAAATTTTTTTAAAAAGAAGAAAATCACCAGGCCAAGCTTTTTCCTCCCTTCCATCATTCAACTAATTTCCTTAACCTAAGAATGTGAAAACAAGCATTTCTAGACATAAAACTCCCTTTAGAAGTGATCTTCCTTCACAGATGACCTAATGCATGTCCTGGTATGTCTGTAGGATAAGGACATGGCCATCTGTCTCCTAAACATGCATGAGACTCAAGTGTGGATCTAGGGCCCACACTTCCCGCTTCCCTGTTCTCCTCAGCTAGGAGTCATTTCTTGTAGCCTGGACTTCATAAGGCATGACTATACATAGTGCAAGTTATCTACTGAAGAATTACTGGTATTGAATGATCTCAGAGGGCTCCTGGAAGTTTACCTGATTCTATCCTAACTGGCCTGACCATCTGGATAGCATCTAGCCTTTTGGTTGAACACTTGCAGAAATAAGAACATTTACTTATTTATTTATTTTGCAGCACTTAAGGTTGACCCCAAGGCCTCATACCTGCTGGGTAACATTTTACCCCTGAACAACACCCTAGCCACAAGAACATGCAGCCTAGGCAGGTACAGTGGCACACACCTGCAATCACAGTCATTCAAGAGGCTAAGGCAGGAAGATGACCAGACTGAAGCCAACTTGAGCATCTTAGCAAGATCTGTTTCAAAAAGGGGGGAGTGGGAGGTAGGGATGCAGCTCAGCACTCCCCTAGTTCAAGCCCTTGCACTTAAATCCAGGTATTTGAGTTTTTGAGCACCTCTTATATTCAGAGCATTAATAGCTACAGGACAAATACTGACACGGAGCTCTCTGCATTCTAATTTCAATATTTCTGGTGTGAGAATCTTATCCTCTTTGTGGGGATGGAAAAAAAGCCTAGATTCCCCCCCCCCCCCCCTTAATCTCTTCCTGTTTCTGTCCAAGGAATGAGATCAGAAGTAGCATCCTGCTCTGTTTTCCTTCTGAGCACCTAGTGTGGGCTGGACACTATCTTTTGCCTTTTTGGGGGAATGGGACTTCCTGCTTTGACTGTAGGACCCAAAGATTGTTTGGCCTGTGATTCAGACCTAATGGTGGCTTTTCTGAGAATGTGGATTTTGGTTTTATTCCCACTAGCTGTGACTATGGCCAAGTCGTCTTTACTAGTTCTTGGGGAAAAAAATCCTGACGCTGAATAGTTGCTGACTTCGCCACATCAACTATCTCCTAACTGGGTTGACTTTCCAAGCTATTCCTCGCTGGTCTCCTTCTGACTGAGCTGGGCGCCCAGAGGCCCTGGGCCTCCTGTCCAGTTCTTGCCCTACTCTCTTTGGGCTGGGCTTCCCAGATTTGTCATTAGCATCCTTCTCCACTCTTGACTGGCTCTCAGCCTCTGGTCTCTGATTCCAGTTCTGGGACTGGGAATTTCAACACTGAGAACTTGACAGAAGGCCCACTGCTGAAGCCTTATTGCAGATTCAGAGTTATTGAGGGTGCTATCAGGAAGCCAGGAGGACAAGAAACCAGTTTTTTCCGGAGTTGGAGCAGCCCTAGGCAGTAACATCCTGGTAACTCTCCCTGCATGCACAACCCCATTGCTTGCTCCCTGAAGTTCCCACCAGAAATGGGAGATGACACGTCAGAAAACAGGACAGACAGTTTAAGTAGCTTTAATTACTACTTCTTCACTTTCACAGTAGGTTTCCTGGTGGAACAGACATTAATAAAGGCCTTTAAGGAAAACCCCATGTTGTAGTCCCAAGAAAACAACCGAGTTGCAAGACACCAAGAACACCCAGGTACTCAGCAATTTCTCACCACCAGAAACCTCAGGGCAAATGGAAACAGCATAGGCACCCCCGAGAATCCAGTCAAGACTGCAGGGGCCTTGTGCCTGGTCCAAACCAGTGTCAGCCAGCAGCACCTTCCCTACCTTTGTTACAAAACATAAGAAAGGGGCCTTCAAAGTGAACTCCTTGTGGGTTCAGAGAAGTTCCACCTACCGTGTCTCCTAGGATCCACCCAAGAACCTGTGACATGAATGAAAGAGGATGTTCTTAACCCCATTTGAGAAAAGAAAATGGGGCTTAGAGAAGGAAGGGAGGACTCAAAGCTGTGTAATAAGGGGCTGGAGCTGGACCCCTGGTTCACTGTTCAGCCCATTAAGCCACACTTCAGACTCTCAACAACAATGGGACAAAAGTGCCCCAGGAGATAAGGACATCCCAGCAGCATCTCCACCTGGCCAAAACAGGCACACCACACGAAGCATCCTCCTACCACACTGACAGCTGCCCCGACCGCTTTCAGCACAGATACTGAGCAATCTTCCTCCTTTGATGGTGAGCTTCAAAACAGACACTTTCAGCACTTCCACCAGCCAACTAGACCCAGCAGAACCTCAGGAACAGGCCTGACTCCATCTGTTACAACACTGCTGCCACTGCTACGTGCTACCCAGGCCAACCTCTTCCCCCTCACACACTGCCCAGCTCGGAGCATCTTACACTTTCCTTGTCAAGGCCACAATCTACTGAGTTTGAGCTTTCTTCCGATCATTTGTGCTAGAAATTTTCTGCCTCTTGTTCATCTCCAGATACAACCTCCTTGCTGGCTGCTGAATTTCTTGTGCCAATGAACTGCCAGCAAAAATTTTGAAGTAGGACCCGTTTTATCCCATTTTTAACAGAATGACATCCCCTCCAACCACAATAGTTCAACAGCTGTTTCCAAAATGCATTCACCCTGCCACCTAGGCAACAGGTGTGTACGGACCCACACTTGGGAATCACCTCTCTCAGTCCCATTTATTGGTCTCCCGGGAGCTCCCATTCCAAGTACCTCAAGCTTTTTTGGAAGGAAGGGTTGCAGACAGTTAGCTAGGCACTGTTCCGTAAGAACGGATGCTGTGCAAGAGTACACGGAGAGGCCCGGTGGTCGAGACAGCCCTGGGCCTCCCGGTCCACTGGGAATGAGGGAACAGTGGGAAGATTACCTCGGTTACAGATACTGCAGAAGTTGCTGGGCCCCTCGCTGTGCTTCTTCAAGTGGTCTGCCATGTATGCTGCCCGCAAGTATTTCCCACACACCTGACAGGGCACCTTATCTTCATGACAGGCCAGGTGGGAGCGCAGACGGTCTCGTGTGGCAAAAGAAGCATTGCAGGTCTGACGGCAGAAAGGAAAATGAGATGAGCGGAGACCCAGTATTCCACCCTGGCCAAGAACACCATGAAGCAAAACCATCTCCGGCCCTTGTGTGGACTCCCTTTAGGAAGAATCCCAAGTGAATACCTGTATTTCCTATGATGCCTCCTCACAGAACAACTGAGTTGCAATTACTGGTTCTTTGCCATATACATGCCCAGAACATGACAAGTTAAGTTCCATGCTCCTCTGCAAAATGAGGAATCAGACAGCTGTTCATCCTTCACCATGAGCACTGACTGGGTGGACGGGCTCTAAGCGAGTTACAGGTGAGTCACTGCCATGTAAACCCATCTTCCTGTTCTCCACATTGGAGTTTCCCTTCATTACTTTATATAAAGAATTCAATGTCTTCGTTTCAGTCAAGAGGAACATTAGTCTTGGTCATAGGGAAATGGAAAGGAGAGACAGGGTAAAGCACAGAGATGACTCATCACACATTTGTGAACCTGAGTTGAAACGCACCCTGTAAAATGACAGTGCCAATTCTGCTAATGTGAGAACCAACAGAAAGAACGAGAGGTGAGGAAGGACCTGAGGCTTCAAGGACATTTGCGAAATGTGTAGGGAAGTGCCAGCAGTAACCAAACCACCACCAGTCCAGAATATCTCACATGGTCTTCCTCAAGCAGTCCTCCACGGCAGGCTGTGTGACCACCTCCAGGAGCAATATGGCCATGGAAAGCCACCCAAGTGAGCTCTGATTGACACCCTATGGTCAAAAGACCCATCAGCTGAAAGTTGGCATCTGCAGCCTGGGGTCAAAGCCTCAAATCACCAGGCACCTTCCTAGACCTTACGATGTAACTTCACATCAGGCAATCTCTCTCCCTGTCATCCCTTCCCCTGCTGGGGTATGCAGAAGCATCTCAGCCTGGAAGACACAGCATGCCAGAAGGCCTGAGAGGAGAATCAAGCTATGTGGTTTCCACAGAAGTGTTTCAGAGGTTCTAGTCAAGTTTGACTCATGTCTTTTCTCTGTGCGTGTTTACATCTCAGAACTGTGGGAAGAAGCAACATTCCCCTTTCAGGGTATGATAGAGGGTCTGTAACGTCACTGAAGAACTGTCCATTCCCTTGCTAGAGAGGAGCTGCTCCTACTGTTTACAGAAAGAGGCTCCTGAGAACCTTAGATCTCAGTTTAAGCGTCTGAACACAGTCACTACATATAGTCCTTTTTCTCCTCAGTACACAAGCCAGAAGCAAGCACATGCAATGACGCAGAGGGAGAAGACGCCACCATTTATTACGCCAGTTCCAAGTAGCCACACTAGCACCAGCCTTGCCATCCTCATGGTCTTTTTGAAGTAAACATAACGAATTTGAACATAAACATTAATATTAGTGAAACAGTGCTTTTACCTGTGTTGTTGTTTTATGGACAGCTCATTCGTTTAATGAGGAAGCTAACTTTAGGAACTGAACTTGCCCTAAGCCTAAGATTCAGCTACCAGAGAAAGTAGCAGTCTATCTAATATGCTCTCCAGCTTCAGGCCGGTACCACCAATCCTCACAGCTACCTAGAGGTCTTCTCATCTTTCCCTTTCCCAATTTACAGCCAGGCACCTGGAAGCCCCAAGAGGACACAGGAGAGCTAGGACACGGACCAACCCAGATCGTGTGCTCTTATTCCCATTCAGCAGACACAGTGCTTGGGAGCAAAGCGGGCTTGTGCTTATTACCAGTGTGCTTAGTACCAGGACTCTGCTGGTAGGGAAAGGTAAATGGATTTGTGCAGGGAATTCCAGCACGGTGGTGATTCAGAAAGCATCCTGTGTACCTGCTCTCATGGTCACAGCTGGGCCCTGGCTCAGTTAGAAACCTTGTGACCTGCTGATGTGCCATTCGTGGAAGGGAAAACTCAGAATCTGGGAACAGGAGTTGGCTTTGCCACAAAGTGGCCCATGGGCCATATTTCCAATGGTGAGAAAGAGTATATTCTAAGCCTCAGAACTCAAAAGAACCAGGTGCAAGAAAATGTAGCTGAAAGCATGCATTCAAGATTCTGTCCTCCATAGTCCCTGGAAGAAGGAGCCACGAGAGGGGTAGAAAAGAGACGCCTTGTTTCTCTGGCTAGTCTTCTGTTGGGATGTCTTCTAAAGGCTTTGCCTGGTATGCTTTGCTACCTAAAGATGATGGACAGCCAACCCTCAATTATCCACAAGTGGATTATCCATTAGGGGATTAACTAAGCAAAATTAAAATCCCAGACTGAGCTGGCTTCCCCCCTTCCATCCTCCACTGATTATCTCTCAAGGAATGAAAGCAAACTTTAGCCCGGGTAAACTTAATTAGAAATGTAAATCTGCTGCTGAGGAAAACACACACACACACACACACACACACACACACACACACACACACACACACACACAGTCTCTCTCTCTCTCTCTCTCTCTCTCTCTCTCTCTCTCTCTCTCTCTCTCCTCCACTCTGTTACAGAACTCAAGTAAAGTGACTGCTGATTTCTCAGTTCCAGGAACCATTGTCTGTGACTGGAGTCCCCCTAAGTATTCTAGGGAAAACAGTCAAAGCATAGCCCAAGTCTAGGCCTGCCATAAGTCCAGACAGCACAGAACATTGACGAGCCAGGTCACACAACCTAGGAGAGAAGTAGCTGAGTGGAAGACAGTCTTAAAGGGAACATCTAAAACCTCCATGCAGGGCCACGTAGGAGAACAGCACTCCCTGTCATGAAGACAGGGAAGAAACAGAGGAACCCTGGGGAGAAGAGAGGTAGCCAGTGACAGAATGCTGACTGCTTGTTGTCCCTGGTCACCTGCTACTGTTAGGAGGTACACCTGCCAGGCCGGGCTCATTGGCCTTCAACACCGGAGCCCATCACACATGCCTCCTACATGTGTGGGTGTCCAGGCTTGTCCTTTTGGCTTACCCAGGCTGCACTGAGGGAAGAGGAATTATTTTGGGCTGCACATAAAATACCTTATATAGTTAATGCAACTGAGCTACAAAACACACACACACACACACAAAAACCCTCATAACTGCTATAAGCTTACAAATCTGTGTTGGGCCACATGCAGCCAGCAGAACATGGGCTAGACAATTCTATGATCTAAAGCTTTTACTGTGAAGGTCACGCCGCTTGGGAATGGGATGCAAATGGCACTAGCGCATATCCTTACCCCTCTTTTAAGTCTGGTAGGCTTGGGGAACATCCTGAACAGCTTTTTCACAGTCCAGGGAAGCCTAAGGACACTATGGATTCAGCTCCATAAGCGCCCGCTTCTCTAGCCGGCGAGATGGGACCACTGAAAGCAATGGGAACACTCCAAGCTGACCCAGTCTCTCAGCTTCAGCCCGAACGTCACCTGAGGACAAGTCCCAGCTCACCAAAATCCCATGCCTGGGGCATGTGGGTGAGATAAGGAGACTCAAGCGTCATGCCACCTCCCGTCTGATGTCTGCCTCCAACTCCAACTGTGGCCATCTCTGTAACTGGCCCCTTCCATTCTCTGCAGGGGCAGGAGGAGCTGGGGGTGCCCAGTCTGGGGGGGGGGGGGGGGGGGGGTGTCCAAGGTACCAAGTCCCAGAGAGCCATTTCTTCACCTATTTTGTTTTCAGCATACCCCCCCTCCCCATGCTGTCAGGTGCCCCTACTATTTAACCAAGCTCAGACAAACCTAGCTGGCCAGCCCAGATCACGACAGCCAGCATGTTTTCACCTGCTGGGTCCTTGATAGAAGTCTGGCTACAGGGTCAAAGCCAGGCCAGCAGGTCAGGGAGAATGTGTGCTCGAGGGGCAAGGCGGGAGCCAGCTTGTATACCCAGGGACAATGATGTCAGTATTATGACACAGACCAAGGACAAAACACACAAAGCCTCAAAAGTTAGAATGAAAACTTTTTATCATCACTCCTACTCACCCCGCAGAGCCTGTTGGGGGGAGGGGGGCTGAGGGACACACCAGTGGGACCTAGGGGTTCTACATCTGCTTTATCAGCCCCTAAAGCTATATATTGGGGTGGCCCAATATAAAGCCACTTTTTATTTCCTGATCAGACCAGCTAAAGAACCTCAAGAACATCAAAGTCTAATTCAATGCCAGAAAAAAAGCTGACTTGAGTGGGAAGGGAGGCGGGCAGCACAGGTAACCCTAGGTGCCCAGAGGCTTCTCTGGAGGCAGATTCAGTCCCGTACTGGGAGGAGGGTGGCCAAACCCCATCCTAGCGATCTTGTGCCCTATAGGAAGTGACGCCAGGGCTTGGAAAACAGATAAACTGGAGGCTCAGTTTCAACGCAAGCACTAACTTCCAAAATGACCCAGGCAAGGACAGATGCCCAAGGGTACCACCTGCTAAGAAACCCGGAGGCTATGAGGGAACTTAGAAGGGTCCTCCTTGTTACCACTATCTGGGAGCACTGAGCTGGGGAAAAAACTCAAAAGTTACCCTTGGAGGAGCTAAACTGGGCAGAGGGGAGGAACCATCTTGCTGGCCTCTCCCAAAAATAAGGATTTCAAGATAGTCATCACTAGTTTCCTCGACCATAAACCCTCTCCAAGGAGGCCCAGGCTAGCCTACGGGCCACTGGGTAAAGGCCCGACTGCCCTCTGGGGCAGTCCAGCCCTGCCTTAGATATCCTGGTGGAGCTGGGCAGAAGAGAGCGCTGCTGGAGTGTGCCGGGCCCAGGTTTTCAAGGGCTGGGAATGATTTTTTTAGAGAAAGGGAAAAGGCGGTGTCAGGAACTGAATGGGACGACCTCCACAAAGCAGGCTGGGCAAAGTCCCATGATGGCAGGTCGCTAGGAAGAGGTTCCAGGGGCGGCAGGCCGCTGCTGCTCCCAACCCACACCTGGAAAAAGGGCAGAGAGTGCAGGTTACCCCCCCAGGCCACTGGGCATGCCCCCATCGCCCTCTGAGCTCCTCCTATTCTGCCTGGCTGCTCAGCACACTACTTGGGATAGTCAAAACAGTGTGCTCTGTGATAAATCAGAGATGGAGAGAAAGAAGGTAGCGGGCAGAGACAGATCCCAGCAGGCCCACCCTGGGTCTTCTTTGGGGAAGGCCACCTAGCCTGTGCCTGTGAATACTGTCCACGACTGGCACCTACAGCTCTTTGCACGTTGTCCCTCCATGAAGGTTTCACAGAGCCCTCTTCCCTTGTCAAAAACAAGCTAAGGAGAAGCGGCAGCTCACCCGTCGGGAGGGTGCGATGAAGAGACTCACAACCCTGTCTTACCCTCAGTTGGCAGGAACTTAGCACAGAAGAGGGAAATCAACCAAGGAGAAGGCAGCTGTGTTTTCGTCCACACAGGAATGCTCAACGGTCAGGAAAGATAACTCAATTTTCTGGGTACTAGCAGGACTCCAATGTATTCTTCAAGCAGACAAGGGTGAGAAATCTGACTCGGCCTTCCCTTCTGATACTTCACAGAGAGCTCAGAGGAAAGGGAGAGCCTGGCTCTCCAGACCTGCAGAAACCCTGGCTGTTTGAGGATCAAGACAGGTTAAACCGGTGCTGGTGTTTAGAGATGAGAATACCCACTCCCTATCTTCAGGCTTTCCTGCTGCGCCTCACCTAGGCAGAGGGGACCCAGGAGTTCCACTCTACCAGAAAAGGGGAAGAGTAGTTGGCTGGATCACCAGGAGCCCTTACAGAATCCCTGCAGTCCCTACAAACTGCTGGGAGCCAGGAGCCAGCAGTCAGGCCAGCAAGGTGCCAGGTCGCCAAGACACCTGTGCAATGTGGCCCACCATCCAAGAAGCCAGCAAACATCAAGAGAGAAAAGCCAAGCAACAGAGTGAAAATGAAGATGGGGAATCAGGAAGGAAGAACACCAGCCACTGGGGAAGGAGGGCTAAGGTAAAGAACAAAGAAAGACAGAGGGAAGGTGGAGGGACAGGTTGGAAGGTGTGCAAAGCAGTGGTCAGCCAGCAGGCCCCAGCACACACAGCAGCTCACTGCGGTACAGCTGTGAGAACAGCAACATTCTCCATCCACCCACCTCTGCCCTAGCTCATCCCCTACCTGACACTTGTGAGGCCGCTCAGAAGTGTGCACCTGCTTGATATGTCCATTCAAGTGATCGGGCCTAGAAAAGAGAGAGCCAAGAGGGACTTTAAAACAAGATACCAAAAGATGGGGTACAGACTTGTCCAGAACCCACCACACCAATTGCTGGGGAGAACCCTCTTCCCCACCCTAGTGTGACAAAGACAGTCCCCACCCGCTCTAGCTCCACTTGCCCAGGCTTCCCTACCCTGAGCCTCTGCAGAGGGGGAAGGGAAATGCACGTTTGTCTCAGATCTTGCACACCCCCCGCCCCCACGCCCCCACCCCCCCGTCCCACATCCCTGCCATTCCTCCCAACAGAAACTCAGGGATTTCTAGGACTGGAGGCTGCAGCTTTAGAATAAGACAGGGCTGCCTTGCTGCATGCAGCCTTTCCGGGAGGGAGTGTGTGTGTGATTCATTGTCCACACTAAAGCCCCTTAGAAACTCGGTATTCCCCTCCCCCAGCCTCTCCCGCCACAGCAGCCAATGAATGCCACCCAGATGGAATTCAGTCCCTAGAGGCTAGCTATGAAGCCTTAAGTCCCCAGCTGGGCTGGTAAGCCAGATGCCCGCCAGAGCAGGTGGGCAGGGGCTGCCTGACCGGTAAGACTGGTTCCCGTGGGGCCACTCTGAGGGAGTTCTGCATCTCTAGGTTCAAAAACACACAAGGTCCTCAGGATTCAAGTTAAAAATCTGCCTTTCCTTCTAAATATTCTCTAAGAGGGAGAAAAAAAAAAGGGCCTTGTGCTATCAGTTAAGTTCTCAGTTTCTTCTCATCAGGTTCACTAAAGAACAAGTCCTGCTCTCCTTCCATTCTGTCCGGAGAACATATGGAGGATCTGTGGATTAGATTAGGCTCTAGAGCCGCCAGTCAGAGCAGATCAAAAATTACGGGATTAAGAGCAGCTCTGTGTGCCTGGCTGTGTGGCTGTCAATCCCAGAGTGGCAGGAGGCACAAAGCTGGAGCATACTGATCCAGGATCCCTAGTACTCTGAGTTGAGGGATCTGGTGCCTCCGGAGTGTGAAGAGTCCCAGATGCACTTGTTCCAGTCCCTCCCTCACCAGCCATTCAAGCAGGAAAAGTCGAGGGAGGAGCCCAGCCTCCCGCCCCCAGAGGGGGCCCCACGCCTGGTGCCGGAAACACAAAGAGAGCCCAGGGAGAAGAATGGAGAGGCCCGGTGGCTCTGGCCTGAGGAATCTGGCCCCTTCCCACAGGCCCCAGGGAGGAGAGACAGTAGGGCACGCCTAGTGTGAGAGAACTTGCCTTTTAAAAAAGGAGCTCTCGGCCACACCGTTTGAAAACCAGGGCCCTTAAAACTTAACTCTCCCCAAACCTAGCCTGGCCTAGCAACATCCACCTCCCACACACCCAAGTCCCACATTCCCAGGTTTAGGAGCTGTCTAAAGAGCCAAGCCTAAGTTACAGCGCAAGGCTGGGGTTACTGCTATTTCTCACCTGGAGAAGCCTTTCCCACAGCTCTGGCAGATGTAGGGCTTGCCCACTGACCCATCATGGGACCGCACATGGTAGGACATGCGGTCTTTTCTCTTGAACCGCAGTCCACACACAGGACAGGAGTAGGGTTTCTCCCCAGAGTGGGACAGCTTGTGCCTGTTAAGATGGTACACATCTCGGAAGATCTTGCCGCAGATCTCACAAGCCACCTGCTTCCTGGTCCGGCTCCTCTTCCGGGGGCCATCAGGGTCCTCAGAGATGGGTAGCCCATTCTCACCCAGCCTTGGAGGAGGAAGGTCAATGTAGCCCAGCTGGAGGCTGGTGACACCATGCTGGGCCTCGTGCTGCCTAAGCCGGTTGGCATCAGTAAATACCTTCCCGCACAGGCCACATGGAAGGATGCCTGCTTCTCTCAAGCCTCCAGGGGATCCAAACATCGAGTCCAGCAAGTTGGCCTTTCTTGGGCGGCCCCGGCCCCGCTTGCCAGTCAGTGGAGGGGCACTGGATGCCACATTAGGGAATGGGGAAGTCAGCAGTGGAGGGGATAGGGGTCCAGCCACCATGGGCAAACGGTCCACCCCAGGTAACACAGGCAAGGAGGCTTGGCTCGCAATGGCTGCACCCGCCGCCCGGGCAGCTTCCTCTTCAGGCTGCATGCTGCCCGCGATGCCGTTGCTGTTGGCTGCCAAGGCTGCCCCGTTGGTCATGTCCAAAGGGAAACCCAAGTCAGAAGTTCCGGGAGGCCGAAAGAGCATGATGTCCGCCCGAGCAGGGGGAACCAGGATCTGTACGTTAGACTGTTTGATGACTTCCTGGCAGATCTCGATGACCGACCTCATCAGCAGGAACTTGGCGGCCGTCATGAGCTCAGGGAAGCTCTCCAGACGAACCACGATGCGGGAAGTGTAGGCAAAGTCCAGGATGTCCCCGAACACCTTGGAGCTGATGGTGTGCATCTCAAGCTCCCGGCTGCCCCCGGCCCCGCCGCCCTGGGCTGCCGCCGCGCCTCCTACATCGGCGGGACCCCCGTCCGCAGCTCCGCCGTCGCCCAACTGAGCGCTGAACACCGACTCAAAGTACTCGCTGCAGGCGGCCAGCACAGCGCGGTGCGCCGGGAAGCTCTCGTCACCGACCCGCAGGAGCACGTCGCAAAAGCGCCCGCCGTTTTTGCGCTGCTGGTTCAGGTTGTGCAGCATCTCCGTACTGTGTCTGCTCACCTGGTAGGTGTAGCAGCCCGACGGGCCGCAAGAAGCGTCGTTTACCCGCTCCATGGCCGCTGCCCCTCCCCACTATCCGGGCCGCGGAACCCGCCCGCCCCCTCCCTTCCCCCAGGCAGCGAGAAGCGGGGCGCAGCGGACGCGTCCACACTCCCCCCACGTGCCGGCCAGGGGCTCTCTCGTCTCGCAGGTGCGCCGGAGCACACGCCCCCTGCCCCGATCTGTCTAGACAACGGGGTGCACCACCCCCCACATAGCGGTAGCCACGCCAGCCGGATCGCGCGCTGCTCTTTTCTCTCCGCCGGCCCGCCTACCCTTCTCCGTCTACCTTCCGGGGAGGGGGGGTTACGCGAGCAAAGAGGTGCGCCCCTCCTGCAAACGCGCCTGCCACCTCCCCTCCCGCCCGCCAGGCGGCGCCGGCGCGCAGCCAAGAGGGGCGCGCGCACGCGGAGCCGAGGAGGGGTCCGCCGCGCAGGCGCGCGCGCCGCGGCTTTTCCCGGGCCCGCTGGGGGCGCGCGCTGCGTCCCCTGCAAAGCGCGAGCCGGGGCGGGGGCGCTGGAGCAGAGGAAACAAAAGGCGAAGGCGGCGGCGGCGGGGCGCGCACGGGGGCGGTGGCACGGGCCGAGTCTCGGAGCCTGGCGGCGGCGACAGCTCAAGCAGGCAGGCGGCGGCGGCAGCGGCGGGATGGGGCCTTCCCCGAGCTGGGCGCAGGCGGCGGCGAAGCGGCGGCTCTGCGGCCCCGGGCTCCGTGTGTTCGGAGCGGAGGAAAGATGGCAGCGGCTGCACTTCCTCTTGCACTTTCACCCCTGGGGGGAGGAGAAGGAGGGGGCGATACCAACAACACCCCCCCTCGCTTGCAGAAAAAAAAACCCAGCGAGCTCGGCGTGGGGGCACCTGGTGCCCCCGGCCCTGCACGTGCGCGCGGATCCCTACCCGGACCCGGCGCTGCAAACTTTCCACTTTCTTTGTGCTGAGCGCCCCCCCGTCACCCCGCCGAGGATGCACGTCCCCCCTTCCCTATTTATACACACCCCCCCGTAGCTCCGCT